>JZLH01S0282576.1:2857-13251 GCA_001188425.1 Eucidaris tribuloides
GTTTATGTTACACCTGTCATCCATAATACCTTGCTTGTATATTATGTACAAAAAGATACAAAAGGTCGACATTAATCTTCTTCTACAGTCAATCAAGCGCATTCTTTAGGCGGGTCTGGATTGATGAAATTCCTAATCAGGACTAGGACCCATCTGTATGACAGTCAATGTGAGGAGACCCAGTTGATGAGTTCTTGCTTACCAATACCATCGACCAGCGAGACTTACCCAGGTGTGCAGGTAGTAGTTGGCTGTAATTGGCCAAAAGGGTTGCAACTTTTTGACCATTGTCCAATAGGAGGGCAGTATTATGAAGATTAGCCCCGAGATATGTAATCTTGAGGTGGGCTCTATGGAAAATGTGTATAGTATAGTAGTATTTATTTCAACACGGTAAAAAAGCCTGTTTTCAGCTAAACAGCTGCTTTTCAGCAAGGCCGTGCATGCATTGACATATATACATATAAAAACGTAATATAGAAGTTTAAACAAATTATAGAGATAACACATGGAAATTTAAACAAAAATATATAGAAATAACACGAGTGGGAAAACATAAAAAAAATGAAAACATAATACCCAAACATAAACAAACAAACAAAACAATATAATGATAAACAATTACCAAAAAAATATAAAACATATCGTTTGACAGAAACGTGTTTTAGAAGACGAAATAAACTAGATATAACGAGTTATTACGTACAAATTAGAAAATTAGGAAGAATGGTCATTTGAAGTATATTCTGTGAGTAATTAAATATTTATGGTGTATGGACATTTTACGTTTTGGATGGCGTTTATGAAAGAGTTAAAGTTGTTGATAATACGGATGTTTGTAGGGAGGCTATTGAATAATTTGGATGCACTTTAAAAAGGACTTTGCTTTAGGACATTTGTTCGCGGTTTGGGTAGTTTTACAGATGTGTCGATATTACGGAAATGATAGGGACATGTTCTAAATTTGATCCTCGAGCAAAGGGTTTCTGGAAGAAGATTGTGTATGGCTTTATAAATGAGTATTAGGGACTGTCTTTTCAAGTGTTAGGTCAAACGATCTATTTTACGTCTTTCATAGCAAAATCAAATCATCTTCACCTGTTCAAGAATGGATGTACACTGTATATGCATTGATTTGAAATCACCTCATTTGCACCGTACATTATATATCTCACATCCTACAGCCATATTTCAGTCTGAAAGATTGTGGTAGTTTTGGATGTTGGGCAATCCGCCCGATCCAGTATAATACTGGGTTGACTTCAAAGTCATATCATACTTTATTTTCATAATTGTAAAACAAAGTTCAAGCAAAGATAATCTACCGTCAAGTCACTCTCTGTAGGTCTTGTGACTCAGACTTTTTTTAAACTTTATTTTTTATTCATTCTTATTCATTTGTTTTATTTTTGGCTCAGGCTATTTTCCTTTACTCTTGTTATTAGGAATATTTTTTTGAACAAATAACTCAAGTCAAACTTGATGAAAAGTTCTAATAAGTCAAACCTGATGAAAAGTTCTAATAAATCTGTCATAAGCAGAGATATTGATGTTGATTTTAATGACACTCTAATTTGATGAGTGATTAGTAATAAAAAGTTGCACTTAAAGTTTAGTCGTAAAATAAGTTATAAAAAATATTAGACATCTAGGAGTAAAAGGAGTATAAAAACACTTCTCTCCATACAGCATTTAAGATTTTCTTCCTATTTTTGAGTCTGAATATGCCTTAACCACATCGTAAAGGTGTCAGGTTACTATCATTTCCTAGAAGACATCTTTTACAAATTGGCATCTTTGGGTTTTATTCGATCACAGCCGTACCATAATTAAATTTCATCCAACACGACCTGATGAAGCAATAAAAAAAGTTATTGCTCATATTCTCCTTTCATTTTACTGTGGTGTCATTTTTCAAAATCTGATTCAGTGAAAACCACAAAGCTTCCACTTGTAAGGGAATACTTCCAATATTTTTAAATAAAGTTTTACATTTAATTAAAGGGTTGCAAAATTTGGGTGAAATGTGATATGCTGAGTGTTTAATGTCATGTTATAAACTATCATGACACTTTCCTGCAAAATGTACACGCTAATGATATCTTATTATTAAGTAGATATAAATACCACATGCTAAATCTAATTTACCAATCTAAGCCTTGGCATCCTATATTAAAGGACTGAAAACCTCTGTAGTTTCCAAAGTTATTACAAGAAGAAATATATATGTTGGCATATCTTCCATTTCAATAGAAAATGTGACATTTGACTTTAAAGTATTGATCATTGTTTCAATGTGTCTTTCTAAATTTGCAACTTTCATGACTGTGATGTGTGTATTCCACATGTATATGTATATACATGAAAGATAGAATGTAATGTAATTGCATTGTTTTATCACCTTTTTATAGCCAGATAAAAGAAAAATCTTTTATCTCCCCAAATCAAATAGATAACTGAAAAGTCAACTTTTCAACTGCTTTAAACCATAGGAAAAATTTGTTTTAATCAATAAGAGGGGCTTTAACCTCTTATCAAAATATATTTTATATCAAAAAAATCCTGAACTTCCAGCAATAATAAATTAATTTATCAGATAATTGATAATAGATGGTTTATAAAATGATGTAAGTTGACAAAGTTTCATATAAGTTTAGACACTCAGATCAAGAAAATTTGGCAACCAAAAGTTTCTTATTATTCTTATTCTTTTTATTAGCACATGTTTCCATCCAGCTTACCAACATGTCCTTAAGGGTATTTGACAAGTAATTTGCAAGCGTTTTATCCAATCGCTTTGTTCTGCTGTGGTCTAGCCCGGTGATCGTTGACCCCATGCCCCCACTTCCTGTGACTGATTAACCAGTAATTGATTTATTTGTTCCTAACGACAGAGTGTGTGAGTTACAGAAATAAATGTACAGATGATTGAATGAAAGTTTTTCATTAAAAGAGTGGTCATTTTCAATTATTTTTTTGTTATTTTGGAAGGCATATTCAAGATGATGAAGTCATACATGATGTATTTCTCTAGCACATCTCTTTTTTTTGTGATATCCTTTTCTTTTCCTTTCCTTTATTAGCAAATAGAGAAGTGTTGTAGTGTCCATCTACATCAACAGGACAGTATGTGGGGGCTTCCTTTCCAAAAACTCGCAGCACATGTTGTTCTACTAAATTACTTTCCTTTAAAGTATGATTCCCTATGTTTGAATCATCACTGATCATCAGAATAAAAACGTTGTATAATCCAGCAATTCTTTGTGAAAGTTTTGGAGCAAAGGGGGTGGGGGAAATAAAATATGCAGTTCATGATACTATTGTTATAAATTATGTAATGTAATAATTGTTTGTTTGTTTGTTTGTTTGTTTGTCTCGCCATACAGAAAAGTGAACAAGTCCTTCCGAGGCCGGGCCTGCCCCATTGTTGTACATTGTAGGTGAGTTATCAAACAAATATGTGTGTGTATAGATTAACTCTTACAGTGTTGATTGCAGGTGATTTTGCCGTCAGGTGGGTAAGGTCATCTGACCAGCTTGCAGGTAAGCTTTTTGTAGTGTGTATATAAATCCCTTACCTGCCAGGCTTGCTAGTACAAAAAATTGCCAAGATCCAGCCCGGCCGGGGCATGTGAAGTTTATCTGAGAACCTGTTCACATTTTCTTCTGGTTTCGGCTCAGGTTCAAGGTAAAGACATGTAGCTGCAGATCTCATTAGTAAAGAATATCCCAGGAATAAATAAAAGAAATGATTTACTATTGGTATATGCCTGTATGAGTATTCCACCACATTAATCATTGCGAACACTGTCTCATTTTTAGATCAAGGTCCCAGTTCAATATTTCTGCTATTTCCAATTACATGTAGGCAAGTCAAGCTTACAGCCTTGACTGACACAATTTTTGTTTTCAATTATGTCATTTCACAAATGCTATCAAATCTTGGTTTTGCCCCAGTTTTCATTTTCTCTTTGTGAACAATCAATGTGATGTCTTATTTTTTGCTTGAATAAGACCCCGTCCATATATTTAAAAGAAAATTAGAAATTATATGTCCCATTTGGCCTCACTTAAATTTTGCTTAATTTACAAATCTCCTTTCCAGACTTGTACATCTTCCAAAATAAATAAGTTTTTATGACCTTGGGGTTTTTTTTATGAAAAAGACATACTTTAACTTGTCAAGTAATAAGACACACAATCTCCAGAGGTAAAGCCCTCCTGACCCACAAAAATAAGAAGCGAATTCCTTTAGAAATAAAGAAGAAAAAAGAAATAAAGTGATCATCCATCATTTAGCCGCTGACAATCATAATTAGAATTGATGGTCATCACATTTAACCATCTTCCTCTGGCCTGGGGCAGTCATTTTCTGTCTCAAAATTCACTTGAACCATCAAGTCTGTACTTTTTAAGAGCCAATATTTTGGATTAAAATGTTCTGCACTCATATGGGTCACCTGTGAAGATCAATTAGGACTTGTGTTAAGTCTCGTCTAGTTGCCTTGACCTTTGTGCAGAGTTGATTTTTAATTACTTACTGTAGTTTGGAAAGGGTATATACTTAGTTGATGAGGATGTATATATATCAAAAAAGAAGAAATTGCACTTTGTGTCAGCAGCCTGGTCATCTTTTCATTTCCATTCTCCTTCCTCCTCCTCCTCCTCCTGTTCTTCTTTTTTTCTTCTTCTTGTTCTCCTTGTTCTCCTTCTTCTCCTTCTTCTTCTTCTTCTTCTTCTTCTTCTTCTTCTTCTTCCTCCTCTTCTTCTGCTCCTCCTCTTCCTCCTCCTCCTTCTGTTTGTCTTGTAACATTTATGTACTAATATGCCATTACTGCTACAGCTTTTATACAATCTTAAAATGTTCCATATTTATATTTTCCATTGTGAAAACAAAATTGTGACGCATTGAATAAACCAAGGTTGAGCTTGAAAAGTGAAGAAATTCTGCCAAGATTAATTATATACACGTCACATTCAATAAAAATCATGATTGACTACGCAAGACGATCTTACATCATGGATACATGCAATCCCAGTGATACTTCTGAGTACAAGCTTTACACAATGACAAGTTGTTGGTTGTGTGCATGTATGTTGCTGTAGTAATCATAAATCACATGACTAAATGACCACCCCTCCCCTCCCGTCCATCAGCTAAACCCTCTATCTTCACAACATTAATTGTTTGTTTACTATTTATTTTTGTACTTGTTCTCTTTTGCTGAGTAATTCATATTGGTCTATTAATGGTATCATTTAAGAGCTGTGGTTTTCTCAAATAGCGATACTTCAGTTTGATTGTGGTCATTAATCACGTTCATGTGACGGTGACGTCTTTGTCAATTTGTAGTTTCATCGTTGTTTTCCTCCCGTCTAATCACCATGGATGATACCATCTTCCTTCTCTGTTTTTGGATCAAGGAGTGAGCCGTGAGTGAAACTGACACCTTTTACTTGAAGGAAAGAAGCTTTTGGTCTGAAAATCACTGGAGAGAGAGGACATACATGTACACTGTACATAACTACAACTGTACACATAATGTGATAATTATTCCAAAGCAAAATAACCTTTCTATTGATAATGCCCAAATTCTGATCAAATTATTCATTATTTGAAGGGAGATGTTTGGAATTAAATGAAAGATATACTGTAGCTACATGTAGTATTAACAATCCCTTTAGAGATATTCAAAGCTGTATGTATGGCTCCTGAATAACCACCCAGACAATTACCCCCTGATGGCTTACCCCCTTAGAACCCCTTCCCCCAACAATTATCCAGAGGACAATAAGGACAACTACACCCCCAGGTAGTATTCCAGAAATTTTTGTAGTCATTGGTGTAGTGGAGTGGTTGTCCAGGGGGTAATTAGGGCGGGGATAGTTGTCGGGGGTAGGGGAGGGATAATTGGCATAGTAGTTGTTCTAAGGGGTTATTGTTGGGGAGGGGTATCAGGGGGTAGTTATCCAGAGGATAGTGGTCCTAAAACTGTCATAACCATTAACCCTTACAGTGTTTGTATACTATTTTATAGACTTTGTGTGAAATTGGTACTGAAAAGGCTAATAAGTCATGAAAGACTAGAGATACAAGTTTTACAAAATGAGGGAGAAGTAGGAATCAACACTGTCATTACATTAAAGGCTGGGGATCTCTTTTGCATGCCTAAAAATTAACATTGTGTAAATACAATGGCATTTAGAAGAAAATGCCATCTGGGAACCTCCAGCAAAATACAGGAGCTAAAAAGTCAGTTTCAGTGGAATTAAAATGACCGTTAGACTCTGATTTGAATTTTTTCTCGCGAGGAAAAAATTCCTACCATAGAACGTACACTAAACGGCTATTGTTTATCTTTCGCATTTTTCAAATTCTACACAATCACTGACCCCCCGATTTCACAGACATTCCCTTCATCAATAGCCCAAGGGCATGGGTTATCTTTTCCTGGTTTGCGGGGATGTTTGCAAATGAGATCCACTGCCTTTAAACCACACAATGCTAGGTTATAACTTGTCTATCAATTGCTCTCCTCACCACAGACCGGAAAATAACAAATCTTTGAAATCACCTCTCATTTTTGTCATTAAAATGAAGCAGGTAGATTGATTGATTTATTTTCATATTGGGTTTATCACATTTAAACCGATTTGGGATGATTTGACGTGAGGCATTAATCCACTCGTGTTCCCATGGGAACATGTTGCTGTCAATCACATAAAATACTTGTATGCCAATCTTGATTGAAATCTGTCTTGCCACAAAACAAGGTCTGTGTTTTTTTTATTGCTTCCAGTGCCGAGACCGCCACAACGAACGAACATAGTCAGAAAAACCCCAAGAAAAAAAATGAGCATGCAACATGATCGCTGCTGTGACCATAATTTTTTTTTCTCAGGAATTCCTCCTTTTAACATTACTTCCTTATCAATAAATCTGTTGTGTCTGGACAATTAGAAGCTCAGGTAAATTGTGAAATAATTTGAAAGAAGGAGTGTGATACCTTATCTCAGCTGCTTGTGGTTATTTTTAGCATACTAGGTCTTAATATACTTTCAGCTTTTCCTTAAAGGGATGTAATAAAACTCCAGGATTCCTCTTTGCTTCTAACGTGACTCATCGAGCTGAATTCCATTTGAAATGTAGATAACAAGCTTACAATGCAGATTTGTGAATATGTCCATATACATGTATAGCCAATGTCATAGCGCATAATCCCATCCATAGACCAAAAAAATGAAGCATAATGTGACCCAGCCCATTAAAAAGAGGTCGAAAATTGTAGGGAAAAACACCTGCTTTCTCTGAGAGTCAAAAATATCATTCAGCTCTGATACATGATCTGTAAGTGATAATTCACAGTTCATCCGCAATATATACCTCAGGTAAAATGTGAACAATAATCTTGTCTGACACCTCACAGTGGAGGTAATTAAAAACTCAAGGGATCTCCTTGGTCCAATTACCTCTCATGTTTTTGTTGTTGTTGTTTTTTTTTGGTTTTTTTGCCAGCGTGTCGAAATTGACCACGGACTTTGCAGCAGTTTTCGTAATGTTATCCATGCTGAGATGGTCATTGTAGTTCATTGATGGATAATCATCATACAATTTTGTCAAAGTTTATTGTTCTGGAAAGTTGAAATTCACTCATCAGTTGGGTGCATTATCTCTGATGGCCGTTAATGCCAACAGTCGCTTGTTCCATCATGGGTCTATAATTTCACAAAGTTTGTGATTTGGACGAAGACATTTTTTTCAGCACTCACATTTAATCTGAAAGAGTGAGGTGTGTATATTTACCTCCCACTTAAGCCCCTGTAAGGCCCAGTAGGTGCAATTAGACTTAAATTTATGAATTATAAAAAGAAATAATCAAAATATCTCTTCTCTGAGTCACGCACCAATAATCCTTTAGGACGTGGTAATTGAGAGAAAGGATCACCAGACTGTGAGAATAGCCTAAATGGTGTGGAATGTGTCAAATGGGATACGTTTGGGGATTTCCCAGGCCAAGGTCAGAGAATCTGTCTAGGACCTGGTCCTGTCATTCACTTGTTGCCATGACAACGATGTGGAATCTTCATTGCTTGTTTCATTATTAACAATGTTGTAGTGAAGTCCTCAACTTCCAACGCCCAAACCCTCAAAATACAACCTTTTCCACAAGGTTTATAGTTTGTACAGGTGACTGGGGATAAGGCTGATTTCATTATGTAAAATATTCTTTAATGGTAACATTACAGCGTCTGTCATTTATGTTTAGGTTGGATTTAAAAAACACCAACGGAACACAAAACAATGTTTCAGTATCTGTCTCAGAAACTCATAAGACATAAAATGACAGAATTTGATATTTTGACTTGGACCGAGTCCAAGACTGCCAAATGATGTCCTCAAGGCCAGACCCAACTGCAATGATTACTGATTATTGGGGTGCAGTTAATATATCCACATGCCGTTGTTAGTGATGCTTTGAAACAAAATATCAAATTCTGTCATTTATGTCTCATGAGTTTGTGTGACAGATACTGATATTGTTTTGTGTTCCGTTGATGTGTTTTTTTAAAATCCAACCTAAACATAAATGACAGACGCTACAATATTGCCATTAAAGAATGTTTAACATCCTGAAATCAGCCCAGAAAAACGATTGACAACCTTTGGAATGATTTGTGTAATCTATTACACAGAAACTGCTAAGGTTAAAAAATCTAAAAGAAAAAAAAAATCCATGAATGATTCTATAGATTAGTCATAATTCATTTGAGTTAATAGAGATGTTCACGTATAAACATGACTTAGTAAGCAAAGTTGTGTTTTTCAGCATTGCAGAGACTTAAGGAGTAATTTATAGTAAAACTAAAAGCATTTCAAAATTTAACAATCCTCGAAGTCTCCAGGATTCTCTGTGATAATTAGGTTAATCTGCATCTACAGTCGTCATTTAAACTGAAATCGGAGACCATGCTACCCAGCTCATCATGACCAATTTGTACGATGCCATCATTCAATGCGTCCCAACGAAAATGTAATGATTTCCTTCATCGGGACGCTTGAATTGGAGTCGTAATTGATAAATTCCTACGAGTTGTCGATCCAGTCATGAAAGGAACGAGACAATGTGTCGGAGAACTGGGTGATGAAGAACGTTTTAAAAAGGGAGAAGCGGGGAAACAGAGCCGGAGATATCCTCCCGTGCTTTGCAGCTAGCACCACCCTCACCAAAAGCGGAATTCTAATTGACTGATTCCTGTCCAATCGTCAAATTTCACACAGCCACCGCGTATTCATTTCAATTCCCGTCCACGCGCACTCGGCCGAACTTCCTCCCTGACCCATCGCGACCCTCAAATCTGCTCCCGGGCAAATTTACACCCCGCTTTGGGGGCTGATTCACGCCCCGTTGCCCAATTGCGGAATGTTTCCGTGATATTTTCATCTTCTCCCAACGCGTAAATATTCAATATTCGCAAATAGGATAATGGGCATCCTGTCGTGTATTATTTCAGATTCCAAGTTTGTAGCTTTTTCTGGTTTTGTTGGTCCATGGAATGCCTCCAAGCGATGTATTTCATGCTAGCACACTTTCGCTGACCTACAAATAGCTGTTAATCGGAAAAGTTGTCCAAGAAGAATCATGTATTAAAGGAGGTGAGACAAGTGGGTGTTCTTGGTTCCTTCCTGAAATGCCTTACAAACTCTCATAAAAGCAAAATACCTGTGAAAAGAATCTTGTAGTTTTATGTAATTGGGTAGTAGGAAGGCTGAATCATTTCGAATTACAGTATATTGTAGTCCATTAACTTGATTTTGGGGAAGACTATTAGTTACTCTTTTTTTTTACATGAGTGATATTTCAGGACAGGTCAGGGGACCTGGGGACTTCCAAACTTTTGGAGGTGACATCCTGGTTCCTGGTGGTGACCCTCTGTAGTTATTACTCCTTGATCTACTGCCTTTTAACTCTCTCATATCATCATTACCTAGTGATTAATGATTGGTGTAATCCCTGTAGATAATGGAAGTCAGCCAAATGAGGAATAATTGAAATAGGGGATGGTGTTACACAGTCAATTAACAGTGCACTTATTCTGAGTCAGCCTGGTGAGGATCCTAAGAATTATCATTATTATTTAACCCTGTTCCTCCCTAGAACCCAGTTTTTGTCCAGAGGATGTTCCTTGGTAAATTCTAGAAGTACCTCTACTGCTGAGCGTGGAATTTTGAGGGAGATGGCGGTAGGATTGGTGACTGGGAAGATGCTATTTAGTTGGGTGGAGTAGATGAAGTGTTTGCAATAAATAAATCCAGCTTTATATTTCATTTGGTTATATTTTCATTTGGTATTTGATTTGGCACACTAGTATGATTAATTTTGCTATTCAATCTA
>JZLH01S0282625.1:0-10674 GCA_001188425.1 Eucidaris tribuloides
TGGAGCTACAATACAAACCATCCAGTGCTCTCAAAATTCAATTACAGCGAATATTTACAGTGCCTGTGTTGAGCACAATCAACTGACTGAAGTTACAAGAATTTACTAACGCAATTAATACTTTCCTTCGAACATGCATTTATGAACGTTTCACCCTAGATGATATGTTGTCAGGATGAAAGCACACCACCTGTGAATAAATTTACCGCAGACCTTGCATGTAGCACCCGTTATTGTTGTTCCGTTAACGGATAGCAATTTCCCTTGTTCAATTTTCTACTCTATTCATAATTTATAGCCCACAACAGACAATAATATGTCATTACTCACACCTTTTGCCAATTTAAACAATAATCCACAGCTCCTCGATCTTTTACACAAATTTTTCGTCACAGCCTCATCGTTCCACACGCCCCTCGGACTATTCAAGTTGCTGTGCGACGCCGGGCATAAACTTATTCGGTAAAGCGTCGCGCGGATTATAAAGTTGCTGTGTGGAACGCCATTGTCGGCCGCATACTTCATCGGATTTATAGCCGCGACTGTATACCGACGATCTTATATCCGAAGAAGGACCAGATATAAGTCCGGTAATAAGTTATTCACCGCCCCGGTAATACACAAAAATACGTCCGTGGACGCGTTGTCAGACTAATAACTCCGACCTTGAAAAGGTCAATACTCTTGCCGAAAAGAACAAATGCTTTCATTGGTTTTTACCAATCACATTCACGCAATTTGGGTTCAGAGGTTACGACCCGATACACCTTGACTACGTCATTTCCTGTCGCTCATTACCCCGTCAAACACGTGTCTCGGCATAAGTCCCTCTTGTCGCGCGATATCTAAGTGTTCAATACCGACACGTTGTGGACGCCGTTGGTGTATCAATGAATTTTTTTTTATTACGTCGGACTTATATCCCGCAAAGTGAATGCCCTTGCCCCGTTTCAATAACTGCCTTTGTGAACGCAACTTTAGAATGTTAAAACTTCATTACTGCATGATTGAGCTTAAACAAACTTTATGTTCTGTTGTTGTTCGTTTGTTTGTAACTCACAGAGGTCAACTCAGGTCAACTATTTTGCCATAGGAAATGCACATAATAAAATCTGCTATCATGGCACTAAAAAAAAAATCAGCAGGTTTGATATTGTATTAAGAGTACTTTGTGAAAAATTAATGAAAACTTTGCCCGATCAACTAAAATTATACTTTGGCTTCAAGGAAATTGAACACAATCCGCCAAAAAAATTGATCACAAAAAATACAGTCAAGAAATTGATGCAACAGGACGTTGAGAAGGCTGCAACGGGAAACAAGCACAGTATTTCATCATGCACGGATGGCTGTTGACTTCACATTGTGGAAAAAATATACGGAGCCAATTGACCCCTTTTCATAATTTGAATTATAGAAGACGATATTCCTTTTTGCCATGACTATGGACCTTTAACATAAGTCTTCAGGCTACTTACCGAAGTACGATGTAAATGTTTGACATCCAGCATTGTCCCAACAGGAATGATTCCTTTGCAATTAGTCATCTGGGCAAAAAATACAAACAACAATTCTAATTAAATCTCCAATTTTGATCATCCTAATATCAAAGAGTCTGGCTTCAGTCCGCTTTGCATTTACACAGTAAGCAGGTGTCAATGTTAGAGCTCTTGTGAGTAAAGACCGACTGGGCGTGCCCCTTGAATTGTCGGGGAACGGAGCGTCAAGAGGCTACTGTGCCTTACCAGGGTGGAGCTGGGATTTGTGATGGGTGGTGCAAGTACTTTCTGACTCTTGTATCTTTTTTGCTGTTTATTATTTTTTATTACTATGATATAGGATATATCTTTGGATTTGCGTAGATGATGGACACGAAAGAAGAAGTAAGCAGGATGGCCCTGGGGCCGGCCTCGGTCCACTTCCTGATGTGGACTGAAAGCTGGCTGGCCCACGGCAGGCTCAAGGACGGCCCACGTCTACTTTGTACAGTAAACAGTGAGTGGGCTAGCCACGTCTTGCTGTGTAACACGGGTCTTATACACCATTACAGTTTTCATTCAGCAGTAGTAGTGAATAAAACTGCACATCAAGTGGATCACACATGGAAGACAGGGACCCTATTTTTCAAATTAAAAACTGTTGGATCCATTTTTAAATTGTCCCTTGAAACTACCTACGACCCCAACATGCTGATAAAATTAATGAGGGTACAACAATTCATATTTACCTTGCAATTAGTCCCTTGATTTTATTTACTGATAACATTCGCAAAGGCACATAAAAAGGAGGTGTACTCAAACTGCCAACTTTGTCATACATTTAAGATCTACAAACATTATTTTATATCATCCCCTCCTCCCCCCCCCCCCTTCTTCGACCTGTGGCTCTGGTTTAAAGGCAGTGGATCTCATTTGCAAACATCCCCACAGACCAGGAAAAATAACCCATGCCCTTGGGCTATTGATGAAGGGCATGTCTGTGAAATCTGGGGGTCAGTGATTACCTAGAATTTGAAAAATGCGAAAGATAAACAATAGCCGTTTAGTGTAAGTTCTATGTTAGGATTTTTTTCCTCGCGAGAAAAAAATTGAAATCAGAGTCTAACGGTCACTATGATTCCACTAAAACTGAGTTTTTAGCTCCTATATTTTGCTGAAGGTTCCCAGATGGCATTTTCTTCTAAATGCCATTGTATTTTCACAATGTTAATTTTTAGGCATGCAAAAGAGATCCCCTGCCTTTAAACATGTTATAAAAATTGTAATGTGCATTGTGCAAGCAAAAAGTACAAGTAAAGCTTTGTAATTACTCTTTTCAAGTTATGGAAAACTGATATGGAATGATTACCATTAATCAGGGCTCCACACTAACTTTTTTTTCCTGCTTGCCCTTTGGGCAAGTGAAATTATCACTTTCAGATTTGTACTTGCCCGAATGAAAAATTTACTTGCCCAAAAACAAACAATAAACGAAACCATTATAATTTCTCACTAATTTTAAACAATAAGGCTTTTTATATAGCATCGGACATTTGTTATTTTAATTCTAGGGTTGCAAAAGGTGTGATTTATGAAGTTGAAGAGTCATAAAATTAAATACAATGAACAAAATAATTTAGTATAAGTTAACTGAAAACAAAATTGTAGACATTTTTTTTGGGGGGTGGGGGTAAGATTTTTGATCATTTCATGATCAAAATTTTACTTGCCTAATCGGGCAAGTAAAGTTTAACATTTTGAGTTTTTACTTGACCGACATGAAATTTTACTTGCCCCGGGCAAGTGGGCAAGTGCTAGTGTCCAGCCCTGCATTAATATACAGGTTCAAAGCCATAGGCCAACATTGACCACAGTTTAAAAAACTGTGAGCTACATAATCCTAAGTGTCTTTGATAAGGTCCATAAATGAAGCCCTGAAAAAATTGTGTTTCAAAATGATGATTTAGTGCTTTAATAAAGTGAAAATCTACAAGCACTCAAAATGACCCGATTCACCTGCCCATATCTTCTCATTGAATACTGTGTGCAGATCTAGGCTATTTTATCCTCCACCGGAGTGCAAATTGTTTATTCATGCATATCTTGCCAGTGGCAGCATAACTTTTCAAACTTTTGTGTTTTGGGTGTTTGTCTATTTGAACACTACTTTGTAGCTCACATATCACAGTTTGACAAGTTTTTTTTTTTTTAAATTGAAGCTCCACAATGTTAGCCTGGGGCTTTAAAACTATAGTTTTCATATTAATCAATGTTTGCTATCTAAAATGCATATATTAAACCCACCAACACTCTCCTAGAAATGTGGTATTTCCTCATCCACATGTAAAATTTCAACTTTGAAAATTGCTAATGATGTTGACACTGAAACACATTCGACATTAAAACAGATGTTCACCTACGAGGAAATGAAATCCTATCGTGTCCTGCACGATGATATTTATCTTTGTTTTTTTGCCAAGGTTCCTGTTTCATTTATGCCCTGCTTTCGTACCGTTGCATTGCCAGTTACAGTCATCAAGTGGTAAAGGTGAGGGTACCGAGTGGTGCTGTTGCCACATGCATGTAGCACTATGATAACATAATTTTACCTCTGATAAGAGGATCCATGCTAAATCTAGGGCTGTTCTTAAAGGGCAGAGACATGATTGTGGGAAGTAAAAAATGCCTCAAGAACCAAATGAGTTGAAACCAATATATACAATTGTGTATTCAGGCTGGAATGATTTGTCATGAATTGTTTACTTGTGATGAGAAGCAAGCATTAATTTCTTAGTATTGAATTAATCTTTGGCCCTGATAGAAATTGATCCCATTGGAAGCTACACAACATGTTTCCCCATCACAGCACTTTCCAATAATAATTGAAAAACAAATAAAAAATGCATTTGAAAGTTTCCGAGCAGAAACTTTAAACAGTATACATGTACTTGATTCTGGTACCATTGTGTGCTAAATTGAGGACAACTTCCAATCTTGTCATTTCCCTTTCATCTACGGCTATTCTTAAGTTTTACTTTTTCATATACTTGTACATGTGCATATCCAGTTTCTTCAACACAGAAGGTATTTTCTGCATTCCTCTTTAAAGCCATAAGCGCCCAAAATTTCATTTGATTGTTACATATTTCTATAGAACTGATAAACAATAATAATAAAATAACAATAAACAAAACAAAAACAGTCTAGAGTCAAATGAGCAATGTACTACTTTGGATTAATTACTACATACTGATTATAAACCCACATAAACTTTGACATCATCCAGGGCAGGCTCCTACTCATGACCAGCCTGTGTATAGTATGCACACTTGGTAATTAGCACAGTTAAGAAACATTTGAATAACTGTCGGTGACTGACAGCGAGAAAAATTCAAAATAGACATACACAAGGTACTAAACTACACGTTTAGTGACATCAACAGGATAATTTTTGCTGGTTAAGCCACTATATCTTCAAAAGAATGTAT
This sequence comes from Eucidaris tribuloides, assembly GCA_001188425.1. Lineage (NCBI taxonomy): Eukaryota > Metazoa > Echinodermata > Echinoidea > Cidaroida > Cidaridae > Eucidaris > Eucidaris tribuloides. The sequence goes on from JZLH01S0282625.1 coordinate 4,967, forward strand.
TATAGGTACTGACTGTAGAATCTAGGTAGGTATTAGTTTTGATGAAACTCGGCTACTGGTCCTCGATCTCTTGAAATCCAAGAGTCAAACATGCATTTATCTATCAATCCGTTATTGCACACTTATATATTCACAGTTGAGTAAGATATCAGCTTTAACTCAATATGACCATATGTGACACGCATATCCATGTAGGAAACCCCCAATCTGAAAAGATTATGACTGGTGATTGTGAGGGGGTTCATAGTGGTCTTGACCAATCAGTGATATTGTCTAACAAAGTTTTGGATTTTTTTTTTCAACAATAGTGATGACCACATTCTTTATCAACAAAAATCTCTCCACACTTGTTTATATGATAACCATGACAGTTTAAGATATGTGGAGGTACATGTACATATCAATGTACATGGCGAGAAGGATTGTTAACTACTTAGAAATTGCATGGCTTTGGACTTTTTACCTTCTTTTCGTTCTCATAATAACGGAGCTCTTTGCCATTGAACACGACCCATCTCTTGCGGAAACCAGTTCTTCCTTGCCTCCTGAAAAGAAAGGAAACAAAATGATAGCAATATTATCAAGGACTGGTGTGGATTTTCCTGCACAATCTACATATTTTGAACTCTACAATTTAATATCAATTCAGTTGCAGTCTACTGCTTGTAAACTTTAATATCTACCAGTAGCCATACTTCGTTGCACAGTAGCACAATAACATACAGTCTATTTACATTCATACTTCAGGAAAAGTCAACTTTTGATACCCTTTGTTTTTATGATACTTTCTGTAAATACATTCAACAATCAGTCATTGGTCTTGGCTTTGGGGTCAGAAACTTAAAAGATCATCACCAAAAAGTTGTACAAATCGATGAGATTAACTTTAAGCAGAGGACAGGATGTATGGGATATCATGATTGTAGTTCCACTGAACTTGAGAAATTATGTAGAATTAAGATACAGGGACTTTGTTAGGCCCCGTCTTGTCCCGAGTATGTATACTACACAATGCCCCAGCATTAATGACTAGTTACAGATCAAACATGTACTTACATGTAGTGGGGCGAAACAAGTAAATTTATTAAACAGGAGCTAGCATTCCATAAAAAGTCTTTGTTTTAACCCGTTGGAGACTAGGTATGAGTTAACTCATATTGGCGTCTATGGAAAATGTGAGTTATAGTAAAAGCAAATCGTCTCGAACGGGTTAAAGGGAGAGAAAATAAAGAAAGGCAGACCTGCTGATATTAACAGCACCAAACAAGTTACAGATACAAATGTCAATTTTTCACACGTCACTCCTACCCCCTAACCGCCCCACCCCCCCCCAAAAAAAAAAAAATGTGGAAGGGGTACACATCCATATTTACACATCCACAATTCTACCACTGCTTAATACTGTAAAATTGAATGCCATTTCACAATTGGCAACTAAAACACAGACATTCAAAATTGTGCAAATCGTTTTATTGTGGGGGAGTATTTTTGGTAGATATACATATTGATCTCCACACTTATTTAAAATGAAAATAAATAAACCACCTTTTCCCCATGAAGTTTGACTGATCGCAATTAACTAGATTTAATGTAGATACATTCTATGTCACAATAGCACTGTTTTCATCATCATAACCAGTGTTAACTGCTCCCTAATACCTGCGGAACAACTGCACTGAGTATTTATTACAATTTTATTCTCAATAACTTTGATTTGCTAATAATGTGTCATTGATCAAAGCTTACCCATGGTATTTGTATGTAACTGGACCTGACTGATTAATTTTCTACTCAATCTCTAATAAATTTCTAAATTCTCAACCATGATTTTGATGTAAACTATCAATGACACCATGTTATGTTAGATGCAATTCATGAGGTATATTAAGCAGTTATTCGCAAGTGACACAGACAGCTGTAAATACAGTATGAGCCCTGACAGGCACAGACATAGACAATAAGACAGAGTTACAGACAGACAGACTGACGGACGGATGGGAGGGCAGCTGTTCTTAATCACCGACAACAGTGACACAATGTAATGGCTATTCAACATTTTGATCTGATTCACACAAAGAACCGCGCTCCCCCTTTTTTTTCACCCTTCCCAGGCCAAAATACATCAGCACACTCAAATAACCCTAAGTCGTACAGCAGGAATGCAAATCATGCATTCGGTCATCTACAGTACCCATTTCAGTCACCCCAGCCACGATATCGGGGGACAGAACTGACACAATTGAATTACCATTTGTAAGTACACGTACAGTGACTGCCCAAATCATCATTCAATTAATTATCCAATCAAATAGTGACTTCAAACACAAACTTCATACTAGCCTTGTACGTCATTGAATGGAAAAGGAAAAAACAAGTATGGCCAAAACCTTTTGCAAACATGAAAAACAATGCTTATCTTATTTCATGGCACTTGTTTTGTTTTGCTTTCTGTTCTTTTTTTTTTAAACGTACATCTTTACTTGTCAAATTCATTTGGCTGCATTTCACAAACTGACTGAGGCAAGTGACATTCATGCTATCCTTCTAATTCATTCACTTATACATGTATGCCATCATTCACACAATACAGACATGTATATATTTGGCAAAATTTGTAATACATTCGTCAACTGTCCGGCAGAAAGGCCCTAACATATTATGTTCCGGGCAGAACGACCTTAACATTTAACTGCCTCTAACTTGAAAACCATTGGCTCTTTTTACATGATATCAATGTCGTATGATATTTTTAAATCCTTCTATCAGTCTATTAATTGTAAATATAAAATAAAGCAATATTTCTCAAATTAGAGAAAATTTATTGTTAAGGTCCTTCTGCCTGAAACATTTTCCAGGGCCCTTCTGCCGGAAACCAACAAATATATATGTGATTCAACCATGCCAATTGCACATGAGTGACTGTAAAGCATTTCTTGCAATCACTTGATGTATTTTGCATACATGGTAAACAAATACAGTGAATATGTTTCTGTGCTGAAAATATTGAAACCTACTACTTTGAATTTTTGACTTACCCTGCACCACATTTCCACAAATATCCACTCTTTTCTAGTTTGTGCTGTAAAAAAAGAAAAAGAGTTCAAACAAGAATAAATATTCAACTATTACTCAAAACTCGCTAAAATGCATTACAGAACAATTTCCAAAAACAACAAACAAACAAATTAGACTTACATGTATAATCATAGTAGGATCAGAAACATTGGTATAAAATTTAGAATTTCATGTAACTATTTTATTGGAAAGCTACTCATGTCAATATTTTCATAATAGATATCTGAGGTCAAACTAATAAAGTGAAACAGAATGCTCACATTGTGAGTACATTTTCTGAAAATAATTTTTAGTGTGTTATCAAAACCCAATTTTTGGTTAAATGATACCAATTTTTACATAGTATATGACTATATGACCCTTGATGTATCATCGTTTTTATTGACTTTTTCTCCTCTTGTAACTCAAAACACATAAATGCTACTTTACACACTGATGTTTGTGTGGAGATCACTGGGGGACAGGAGGGGGTGAAAACAGGTGGAAAGCAAAATGAGACTGAATTTTAGTTCATTTAAAAAATGACTCACAAGTATCGATAATTAATCCTTAACGTGCCATGGTAAACACAACTCTATGACACTGTATGTATCGTGTGGTACAAATTTGTGATTCTGGCACATTATTAAGAGTTAAACAGAATAAATTGGGGGGGGGGGTGGATCAAAGCAGGGATACAGAGGGGGATCTGCAATTTCATTTTTACAATGAAATTCTGACATCTCTTTTTGCAGGGCTCCATAATCAACACAATTACCATGTCAGGAAGGGGAGGGGCAAGATAGGTAGATAAATCTAATTTTATTTCAAAAGCCATCATCAGCTATAGTTTGCATTCGAATCCAACACTATCATTCCCAAATTTGTAATACTGCTACTCAATAATCTGAGTCTGACAATCTAGTATTTGCAAATTGCATGGCTTCCAAGTTATTGTCAGTACGCTGTACACATTCTTTCTTTCAGAGGTATATTCCTTTGACAATGTATTTAAATTCCATGCTTACATGTAGTTTCCAACCAATTGTTACTATTAACAATTAACTTGTCAAAGGTCTTGGCAAAGTTTGCTGACATACGGACAAATAATTCACTATGTCATAGAACTGATGTTATGGAAAAACAGGATTTTTCAATACCCATCCCTGAAATTAGTGAATAGTGAATGAGTTGAACATTCTATACAATGCCACATCAGAACATTTTTTTCCCAATGTAGTGTCATCTTCAAACAGTCATAACTTTTCACACACCCATGGGGGAGATACATTTTGTGTGGGATAGTTCTTGATATATACCCTTTATAAAAGTGTTTTTGATATTTCAGAAGTTACAAAGAATCTTGTAAGTTCTTTATTTACAATCCGAATAGATGTCCATGTACACTGTACATATAAAAAATGTAAATGTTTTCCCCACTTCACAGAAACTCTATGATAAAATGTCAAATTTGTACGAAAAACAAATGTAAATCTGCCAGTTTTATGAGTAATTCAGTGACGGCTATTCCTCTACTCAAATAGAAGTGTTAATATTCTAATGAACTAAGCCACTTGTTATAATTGAAATACACACATGTCAATATCAACTTCAATTTTGTAAATATTTCACACAACACAATCCTGGATGTGTTGTTTCAGTAAACTATTTCTGTCAAATCATCCATCTAAAATGAAATTCAATGATTATCCTGTAAAATAATCCACTAATTTGAATACATTATAAAAATACCGTACTTTGGTACAACTATCATACAACTGACAATTTACTCTATTGCTATTTAACGTTGTTGTTTTCATTTTATTTCAGTACGATAGTGAAAAACAATGACCTCATACTTGGAGGATATTTCTTGTCTGTTTTTGCGGTTTGGAAAAAAAAAAAGCACTGTAATCTACAAATAACCAGATTTAAAACCGCAAGTAGGATATCATAAAAGGAAACACCGTCATGAAGCAAGGATGAACCGATGACAATGACATTTTGATATGGGGGGGGGGGGGGGGCGAAACATGGCACTATACAGTTAAAGGGAAAGTCTACCCTGATGTGAAGTTGGTTTAAAGGTTAGTGACATGATTGAGAACACTTGAAAATGCCTCAAGAACCAAATGAGTTGAAATATATACCAACTGTACACCAACTGGAGTGGATCTCCAAGCTGGAAGGATTTGTCTCTAATTTGTTTACTTAAGGAGAATCAAGCATGAGCATACTAGTATTTCAATTTTATCGGGGCACGATAAAAATAGGACCCATAGAGAGCCACACAGCAGGTTTGCCTGCCACAAGGGATATTGACATTAGTAATTTTAGAATGAGTCAAATATGTCATGTACATGTACTTGTAATATGAATTCCATAAATTGCCATTTTTCAATGGTCAATGACAATTGAAGTTTTTTTTTTTCATAGAAGCATATATGAAATAATGTTTCTGATTATATATTGAATACACATGTAAAATTAATTTAAATTTTCCGAGAAAATGGTACTTTATGAAATTAATATTACATGATAAATGGGGGAGCTGCTGCTCGCATGTGACATCACAAAATTATTAACGATTTATAACTTCGATCGATTTTCATCAAACCTTCATGAATAGGTTTCTCTCATTTTTCTGCTTTTAT
>JZLH01S0282636.1:0-12900 GCA_001188425.1 Eucidaris tribuloides
TAGATAGATAGGTAGATAGAAAGATAGATAGATAGATAGATAGATAGATAGATAGAAAGATAGATAGATAGATAGATAGATAGATAGATAGGTAGGTAGGTAGATAGGTAGGTAGATAGATAGATATACAGATAGATAGATAGATAGATAGATAGATAGATAGATAGATAGATAGATAGATAGATAAATAGATAGATAGATAGGTAGATAGCTAGATAGATAGATAGATAGATAGATAGATAGATAGATAGATAGATAGATAGATAGATAGATAAATAGATAGATAGATAGGTAGATAGGTAGATAGATAGATAGATAGATAGATAGATAGATAGATAGATAGATACTTTAGATAGATACTTTAGACATACAAACTGACATAACGCATTCTTAAAGAAGATGGTCAACTGCATGAAAACATATAAACAAAAAAGTAACACTAAATTAAACAGACAGACACATAAATAGATAAAAGTATAACGATAACAGGAAGAAAAGAGATGAGTCTTTCTTTTGAATACACCCTCGATCGTGTTAGTGTTTCCAAAGGCAATGCACTTCCCGGGATGTAAAGGCGCGAAATATCTCCGCGACTGCCTCGTTCCCGAATGTGACAGTAAATCAAAATTATTTGCCAAAACTAGTTACAAGTGGCTTGTCAGAACGCTTCCCAACATACAGTGCGAGGGTAGAGACAATTACGGAGGCAAAACTGTGAGAAAATCGCATTATATTCGTCTTAATCACGCACACGAGAGGTTCAAGTTAAAGGAACAGCTGTGGTTAGTATCGTATTCGATCATAATACATTTATTGGTATTATTTTACAGACGGAATTCACTTTTCAAAAGTTGTCCAAATATTTGGTAGGTGCAGCGTGTTGCATTAGACGAATGTAGGGAGTAAACGAGATGCATGTAGACCAAGAGCCGAGAAATTAACATCCAACATACGTACCTAATTTAAAAGTTGTTAAGGACTAATCGGACGAAACATTATTTTCCAGATCATTTTGTGTGAAAATATACATCCATAGCGTAACCCTACGTTCGCGCATGCACAGTACACACAGTAGCTATCGTAAAGACGACTACATTATTTCAATGTCACAATGAATACATAATGTCACATAGTATCACAAAACTATTGGCAAAAGAGGCCAAGAGGGGCTAATAATGCACACACATGAACTCTCTTTTCCCACTCCTCCTTTGACAGTTGCGTCAATGGATACGCCCAGTTTTTACCATAAACAACCAAATGTGAACATTAACTGAAATTAAAAGTACGTCAACGATAGAAATCCGTGTATTTGTTTCTCTTCGTGCCATCAACCGTTGTTGCTCTTTAATTTGCGAGAGTGTCGTGACTGAACACTGTCTGTCTGTGAGGCGTTTTTCTTTCTGTTGTTTCGTGTTCGCGAAAATTGAATGTGAAGCTAATACAAGCAGGCGTTTTGTTCGGACGCTAACTAAATATGATGGGAGTAATTGTTTCCCAGTTGTTCGCTGTTCATTTGCGACAAATTATCTCCACCGTGAGCTGCTCGTCGCGTGAAAAGATGAACGTGACTAACACAGGACACAAGCATAACACTCTTAAAGGGGCCATGAGGCGGAGATTTGTCCTGGAGATCTTTACTGTGGAAACTTTGCATTCGAACTCTACTTTAAAAATCAAACGTAACTCAAATTTCGAACAATACGAATCAATTTTGAGGTAACGTTCAAATGTAAATTTTCTAGCAACATGTCCGTTTTTTTAAGTCTAAAATAACTCGAGAAACTACATTAAAGCCCCCAAGTATAGTTTTGGTAAATGGTAACAAATATAATACTGTGCATTTGTTTTTTTCTTGATAGACATATTATGATCTATCAATGCCCTGAAAATAGCTCGCGCCGAAACACTCTAAAAACTCACATGTTAAATCAACATTTAAAAGGGCCGAGGAGTAGCCACGCTTTCTAAATGTTGCATTTAACCTTTTAACCAGCTGTATAAATGTTGAATCCAACTGGATAAAAGGTTAAATGTAACATTTAGAAAGTGTGGTCATTCTTCGGCAATTTGAAATGTTGAAATAACATTTCAGGGTTTAGAGGGAACTCTTCCATATTTGAGAAACTACTCAAAATGTAAAATATCGGGAAGACCCAAGACATTTCCCATATATACCAATACTTGCTCTCCGATAATTCAAATATCAGAACTTGTCACTATAACAATTTTCGGTAGGTTTGATGTTGTTTTCTGAAGTTTGGGTTGATAATACCTCGGGAAAGATTGACGAAAAAACAGTCTGATCGACCCAAACTATACTTCGGTTTTAAGTAGTAATAAAACTTCAAATTTGTGGACTGTAAATTAATTGTAATTTGTATATTTCACACATTCAGGGAGCTAAATTTTGGTGTGGGATGAATTCGTAATTATAACATTGCGAAAACTGGGGCGTCAAATTTAACACCCGCAATGTGTTCCCAAGATGTAGATACCAGAATGATGTGGTGTTGAAATTCAACACGGTGGGTATCATTTAAACACTGAAAGAAATACTTCAAACACCAACAGTATTACCTCTGACACTAATAATTTTATTTTAACAACATAATTATCTGGAATCTATATTCGATAAAACCCCTTGTGTTAAATCTAACACCACATTATCTACAATGTTCGACTCACCTGTAGCTATTTCCCTAATTTTGTTTGTTTGCCTTATTTTTAAGCCGTTGGGTTAATTAAAGTAGCCTTTATCATCATTCTCATTTGATTGATGAGATTCCATTCCTTTAACGTATAAGAAAAACTACTTATATGTCCAATTATAACTATTAGTATTTCAAATATTCATAATATCTATTACTTTAATAAATTTCACGAAATTTTACAATTAAATTACAATTACTAAATGAAGTGGCGAACATGACACGTGAGTTAATAAATGGCCCCATTGTTTTTAAACCACCATGTTGCGCATATGATTTAAAAAAACAAAGTCTACAATAATATGAAAAATTTATTCAATTTCTTGTTTGGGTTTACCTACACGCTCATTAGAAATGAGATTTCATCCATCGTGTACTCAATTTGATAATAACGTGATGATATCCTCTAATGCCTCAACAATAACACTTAGGTTTCACATTAATGTTAAAAAAGTTTTTAAATATAAACAGCAGCAGCTGTCCTCGCGAACATTCATTGAACAATTCTTCGTTTTGACACCTAACTTCTATTTTTCGCGGATGCCCAATATCTTTGTTATTGTTTTTCCCCCAAGGATCTAAAAGTCGCAGCCCCACATACTTCAGAGAAAATTAATCAAAATGTTTCGGGCGGAGTATCGTGGGTGTATTTCGTGCGTGAGAGCCGAAACGTGCTGTTTAACAACAAAGTACAGAGGAACTTGAACGCACATATAGAGGAAATCTTGATTGAAGATAAGATCACAGTACACATTGCAAAAATCTATATTCTGGTATAAGGGGCGTCGATCAATTATTCGGAGTTGGGGGTGGCAAAAGTACATGTAAGAAAAATTATTACAACAAATTTTCAACGCGCTCCGCGCGTCAAATTGCAATATCGAATTTTAATTGAAAACTGTGCATATTTAGTATTTTTATGATTTTGCAGTATCTTGCACTGCTATTAAACCGTATCCTTGCATTACGTGTTAGGAAGTTTTCAAGTTGTCAAAATTATTGGGGGAGGCAAATCGATATGTTTATCAGGATGGGACTGCCCGGACTGCCCCCTACCCCCCCCCCCCCCGACTCGACGCCCCTGTCTGGTATTATAGAGCTCTAAACTGAGGTCTTGTTCCAATTTTGCCATTTCACTTGAACACCAAAAACAATGAAAATTATCATATTATGTTTGTAGTGACAATATCGGCAATCAACATCCTTAGAGTTAGAACTTGTCACACTCATTAATATGTTTTGTATTGATATGTACCAAGTGTCTAATATAATACCACTGACCAAAACTATTAAAACAATAAATAAACAAATGAAAGCTCAAAGGTATCTACACGTAATCAACCCTGAGTATACACATTTGTAGTTAAACGAAGGTGTCAGTGGATTTCTGGAAATTAAATTCGTGATGTATACATTAATATTCAAATTTGATTTTAATAAACAATATTACTACTTTCATACTTATTAACAAGTTTAAACATTGCTTTTACATAATCACACTAAAAACATTGAAAACTCGAATAAAACGTAAAATGAAAGAGGGATTTTAAGGAATGTTTAATACCTGCTTCTATGGCCTTCTCCACGTATGTAAGTGTGGCTCTGTCGAATCATATAAATGTTCTATTTCGTTTGTATGATTTATATTTTAATCTATCTGATCAGTAAAGATTTAAAGAAAAAATATGCGAAGACGACTTATCCCTTGCAAAACAAATTACAGTGTATAGTAATAATTGTATAACAATGGATTTAAAACACAAGGTGGTTCGCGAACCACGAGTCTCGCCTGATTTCGCGATCAATAAAACATGCAATATGACCTTTTGACCCCTAGATGACCTTTGATGTAACCTTTGTAGGTATCATATATGTGACAATACCCAATGATCATATGTTCCAAGTTTGAACAAAATTGATGCAAAAAAAAGAAATGAGCGAAAGTTAAACAAAAATTTTAACATTTTTGTAACTCATATCATTTGACCTTTTGAACCCTAGATGACCTTTGACCTCATCATCCTCATCAACACACATGTGGTATTATCCAAGTAACATTTGTACCAAGTGTGAACACAATTGATGCAAAAATAAAGAAATGAGCGAAAGTTAAACAAAAACTTTAACATTTTTGTAGCTCATATTATCTGACCTTTTGACCCCTAGATTACCTTTGACGTCCTCATCCTCATCAACACAAATGTGGTATTACCCAAGGATCATTTGTATTAAGTGTAAACACAATTGATGCAGAAATAAAGAAATGAGAGCAAGTTAAACAAAAACTTTAACATTTTCGTAACAAAAAAATGATGCACATGGCCTCATATCATTTGACCTTTTGACCCCTAGATGACCTCTGACCACATCATTTTCATCAACACAAATGTGGTATTAACCAAGGATCATTTGAACCAAGTATAAACACAACTGATGCAGAAATAAAGAAATGAGAACAAGTTAAACAAAAACTTTAACATTTTTGTAACAGACCAACAGACTAACAGACCAACAGACCAACAGATCAACAGACTAACCGACCAACTGACCAACAGGAAAAGTGATTACTAGGTCTCTGTCGAACTTCGTTCAGGCGAGACAAAAACTATAATGGAAAGGAGACAAATTTGAGAAGAAAGGAGAAGTTCGTAGAAATGTAGACTAGCGATTTACATATTACGTTCCGAAAATATATGTTTCCTGATATTAATCTTTAAATTTTTGTTTTAAATTTCAGAATAGATCACACGTTGGAAAACTAATAAAGTATTCATACCATTACCTCAATTAAGACACACAAAATGTGCTCGCCCTCACACAGGTGCGATTCTTAAAACATCGTACATGAAGTACAATCCTTTGCGAATGTAAGAATAGTCGAAGTCTTATGGTAATTTTGGTAAGATTATGCTGGAAAATAAACTTCTTTAAAGTTTGGTGACATGATTGAAAACACATGAAAAGAGGCAAATGAGTTTCAACATAATTATACCAAATATACACCAGCTAGAGTGGATCTCTCAGCTGGAAGTATTTGTCCGTAATTTGTTTACTTAAGAAGAATCAAGCACGAACATGAAATCCTTTAGAAAGCTACGCAACAGATTTGCCTGCCACAAGGGATATTGACATTAGTTATTTTAAAAATTCATCAACGTTTGACTACAAAGTTTTCACAGCAGATTCTTACTTGATTATTGAACTTGATTCTAAAATAGTTTTAGTCAAAGTTGATTACTACCTCATCACGGATATTCATCTTTAAGATGAACGCAAATTGCTGACGATACTATATTATTGCAGAAAGATTAACGGCGTAGGATAAACCAAGTGAAGTCCCTTATTTTCAGTTGCTACTGCAAACATTATTTTGCTCTGTTAAAAAAACTCAGCCGCGTGCGTGATAGAAACTTGTACAACCACGCATTGCAATTTCATGTTACGTCCACATCAATTTACGATCCTGCTGTTCACGTGACACGCTGATGCGGTATGATTGGGCAAATTTGTAGCAATGCGAAACACATGAGCGGCGATTAGTCCAAACTGGATTTGAAAGTTACGTCTTAATTTGTTTCTTGGACGGGCCTTCGCTCCGCGTCAAGAAGTCGACAACACTTGCACGCTACCCGTCTTTAAGACACTGATTAATTCACATGCGGAGAAGTGTCAGCGTTGGCGGAATGTTTCCTGTTGTAAGAGGTTGTCAGAAGGGGTGTAGTCAGTGGGGAAAGGGGGAGCTGGGGCACGGTCCTACATGTACTGCAAAAAAAAATGATAATAATAACAAATAACAAATCCTGTACCTCCGAGTGTCCTCCAAATATATAGTACGAACAGTGGCGTATCTACACTGCAAAAATTGGGTGTTAAATTTAACACCAAGGGTGTTGCATAATATGAAACCCGGAAAGGTGTTGATTTTTCAACACTTGGTGTTAAAACCAATGCTCTTAGTGTTTGAAATAATTCGTTTTGTGTTAAAATAACACCCGTGGTGTTAAAATTTTACACCACGTCTGGTATTGTGCAACACCATGAGTGTTAAATTTAACACCCCAGTTTTTGCAGTGTAAGGGCAGAGGGGGTACATGCCCCGGGCGCCACTAAAAGGGGGGGGGGCAAAAAGTGTAAAATAAAAGCGAAGAGGGGAAAAAGGAAGGAAAATTATGAATCTTATAAGAATTATGCGCCCCTCCCTCCTAGTCCACTGCGTAAAATGCGTTAGAGAAATGGGTTTTATAGGGGTACAAGAACAGCAATTTGCTAAAGCTCGGTCGTTCCGCTCCCTAGCATGATTTTGCAAAGACAATCTATCGCTTGATCGGTCGTCCCTTTGTATTAACAGTTACACCTCAATAAGTTTTGGCGGGGGAGGGGGATGCAATTTCATTGTTTGCCCCGAGCGCCATAATCCCCAGATGCGCCACTGATTACGAAATTGTAAAAGGAAGAAATGGACAAGGGAAGTGTGCACCAGCAAATCGGGCAACTTCAATGTCGCCCACTTCCGAGAAATACTAGCTACACCGCTGATGAAAAGCAGGCTTTCACAGCTAAGTATTAACCACGCTTTAAGTCTTACTTTGTATTAAGTATGATGCATGCATTAGTGGTGGTTAGGTGAGGTACAGAATGACAAAACTGATCGGAAAAGTGGAGCTTGAAATTGACAAAGACATATAGAGTCTCATGGATCCTGTGTCATTTTTTTAAAGGAAGCTGTAGCTGACAATTAACAGGAATAAGTTAAGAACAAAATGACATTGTGAGGAATGTGAGAATTATGGTACATGGCGATAAAGACAGCCTAAATGAGGGGTACTGTGCGACACTTACCCTCAGCAAGGCCCTATAAATTAGTAAATTTCTGTTAATTTTACTTCTTTGCGAAATTGTTCCATAGTCCATGATCACCAACACAGCTACGGGGAGGAGCTTATTGATTCAAAAAGTGCATAAATTAATACGGCGCGATTAAAACGCGTCGGGCGGCATGCATCGGTCACGTCAGGTCAGCTCTAGGCCAACGCACGTGCGATCTGATTGGTAGGCAAGAGCTGACATTTACCCCAAAATCTTTCTGAACCTATTTCTGTTAGTTGCCGGCTACATCTTCCTTTAATGCCGGTTTAGGAGTTTAAAAAAAAATGAGAAAAGAGAGAGATTGCAAATGCTGTTATCGTTGTGATCGTGTCATTATCGCGAGTTTCCATGACTAGAATAATTTGCAAAAAAATCAGGAATCTTAAGAAACTGTGACAGGTTTGGGCTCACTGATAAGAACAGGTTAATCAAACTTAACACAGGTGTCAGCGGCTGTTGGAATTTGTATGGAGCACGCATATAATGGAAGAAGAAAGTCTTAAAAGGCCATGCAGTTGACCTTCTGAGATTAAAGGCATTGTATAACAATGTTTCCAGTTTTAAAAATCTGATCTACATAATTCCTCATGCTACCAGTGTCTCTGATAAGGTCTAAAGAATGAAGCCCTAAAAAAAAATGCAGTTCAAAACGATATTTATGTGCTTTTAAAAAGTGAAAATCATTGAGCGACCATCCCCCTTTCCCCCATAGACTGCTGTGTTGCAGAATTTTCGTCCGCTGACAATAATTCATGTGCCGATTTTTATATGTACATACTTTACGAGTGACAGTATCAATGTCTGAAGGTTTGTGCTCCAGGTGTCCATTAAAATACTGTCAGATAGCAAAGTTTCCCAACTTTTTAAATAGGGCTTCCACAATGTTACATAGTCATGATAGTGTCCTTAACATGAGCAATGCTCCAATAAAATATCAGAACGTTTGTTTGACTATATTTGCTTTTTTAATGACAAGTCTTAAAGGTACATTACACTCTAAAACCAATCTAGTTTTATATATGATTGACTATATTACCATGCATACAAGTAAGGTAACTTGAAAATCAGTTACTTTCCAGTTGCATTGGTCCCTTTTACTATAGCCTAATAATCAGTCATTGATGAATAACTAAGTGAAATGTTACGTGAAACGGGTTTCCGCTTGATGCGCTTAGCGGAAGCAAGCGCGATCGCTTATTGGCCCATTCCGCTTTGCGCGTGAAGCGTCTTTGGGTTAAACAAAATCGTAGCAGGTCTTCGCTTGCACTGCATTACGTACGTTTTTTGCCATGCAAATTATACCGATATTACCTGCTGCCTGCATGCACCGGTACGCTTGAGCTCTAGGGAACTAGCTAGCTGTACAACCTGGCGACTATGGACGAATTTTGTGACGCAAAACTCCTTGGAATGGGGATGCGAGGATTTGGTATACATTTTCAAGGTAAGTGAAGACTGCAGTAGCGTCTATATTTACGAGAATATTCTGATTTCAACATACGAAACTCGTAATATAAAATCGTAGAACGTGAAGTACGCTAAACGTACTTGATGTGGCCATTGAAGCATGCACGATGAGCTGTGAGTGTGAAGCAACGCTGTTGCATTGGCTGTGACAGTGTCACTGGCACTGTTAATTGTAGCTCTAGTTCTGTAAGGACGGGCTTTGTAAATTGTATTTCGAACGCTGTATTTATCAAATGGTCAAGAAGTTACGTTACGACTTTACGTTCTAGACTTTCATAACGAGTTTCGTATGTTTGAATTAGATATCCTCATAAATATAGATCTACTGCAGTCTTAAATTACCCTTGAAAATGTCTACCAATCCTCCATCCCCCAATAATGAAATTACTGAAATATCAGTCAAAGTTTGATAACTACATATATAGTCAAAACTGAGTGAAAATGACTAGAAATCTAGTAAGATTTTTTGACTGGTTATCTAGTCACATAAAAATAACTATGGAAATCTAGTCAAAATGACTGATTATCAGTTGCACCCAGCTGACCCTTTAGCCTAGTCAGATTTGACTAGATATCAGTCAGATTTGACTATACTTTTTTAAGAGTGTAGAGTAGCTGTTCTACACAATTTATTATGTTTGAATTACATCAAACGTATCGAATCTATTCTCATTCACAGCGTTTTCACTATCAAACAGTACACAAAACTTTCATCATTTTGGGGGGTGATTGTGATCAATAAGCAACGTTTGGTTTTATTTCACAATTTTTAAGTTGCCAAATGGGCACTATATTTGTCAGTAATTGGGCTAATCTCGTCGCAGAGACGTGGCATTTTAACCAGATTGTTGATTTTGATTTGCATTCATTCAAGTTGTGTCCCTGGAAAATGGTGAATAGATCTTATTTTGAACTGAATCTTATTCTTAAATCATCGAATGACGAGTCAAATCCAGTATTTTACAATAATGTTTGTAATACTGACGATTGTTGACCCTTTTTTTTTTGGGGGGGGGGCTTTTTTTCCAAGTACGGACCATCATTGTAAATGACGAGCTGCAACTACAAATAAATTTGTCGCATGTTTGCCTCTTCCTCTTACTTCCAGCTTTTTTACCGTTGCTGCTGGTGTTGTTTGTGGCCTTCAAAGTGTAATTTGGTTTTTTTTATTGTTTTATCATTATATTTCAGTTTTGCTTGTTATACCTAGTTTAGTATTCTGAATTGTCGACCTGTTTCAAGGGTTTTTTTTCCTCAGGTGGCATCTAAGTACACTTGCAGGCTGATTGAGCGTCACTCTTTAGGTAATGTACAATTCATCTTTTCATAAAGACATTTTTTTAATGAGTAGAAAGTATCTGTTGTCTCGAATAACTACAGTATTATGATACACCACGATACGCGTTTGTGCCAAAATAATGTTTTTCAGCAACTTTAAATATACATTTGAAATTATTATATACATCCATTGTTGTACCAAAAAATATATCTACAGGAAGGTGTCCACAACGTATTATTAGCAGTGGTTACGCTGTTTTCCCTCAAACCTTGCATTCCTCAATTTTGCTTCATAGTTTATCAACCATTTCAAACAAAAAGAGAAGCACTTAAAACATAATTTCAACACGTTAAAGTGTTGCTTGCAAAGTAAGCAATCAAAGTGTAATAAAAGTATACATTTTATAGTGCGCACTCACTGTGCTGTAATTCAAATGGAAAGTCCTAAACCAAATCAGCCGTTAACGCTTTAATGAATTAATGAGAAAGCGCCGCTTTAATTATCAGGAGCTGTGAATTCCAAAGTCATGGCTGCGCTGGAAAAAAAACGTTAAAAATTAGCTGCGAAATACCAGTTGTTGAAGAAAACTCATAAAACATTTAGAAACCTCGACCCTGAAAAGGGGCTTGCGAGGAGCATGATAAACCCGTAAAAGTGTCAATATGGCTTATCAAAAATTATTCCTATCAACCAAAGCGACGCGCGAAAATGAGAATAAGAGCAGACAGCCAGCGTACTCCCTCGGCGCCGAGCCGTTAGGGTTTCTCATATCGTTAAATGTCTACAAGACGTATTCCTGCCAGCCCGAGTTAAGATGTACAGCAGTGATACCGATGTAAAAGGTTACGCTTGGTAGCGATTGATTATATGTTTTCATTTAGCTGGAAAAATACTGGAGAGAGAGAGAGGGAGAACTGATTAGGACGAAGTGGGAATGGAAAGAAATGTTCCCGCGCGCGCCATGTCGGTCAGCTAATGTTTTTCCGTCTTCTTGACCGACTACTGGAGATGTGGACTTCTCAGTGTACCGCGCGTCACACCAGTGACTTTCAATTTTCAGAGCATTTGCTCACAAACTAGTTTGCCGTTTATGTTTGTTGTTTGCTTGTTTTTGTTTTACGGCGAAGCTATTTATGTACCAACGGTGTTGTAATAGACTTAACCGTATTGAAACGCACATTTGCAAGGAATTTAACATTTAACTCATGGCCATTTGGAAACAATGATAAACATGTCCAAATGAATTCTAAACAATGATATTTGTTCCTTAGAAACGTGTTATCGAAAGAAGAATCCATGTGCGGAAAATCATAACACCCACAATCTACACAAATGTATTTCCAGTAAGTCACAATCAAACGAACATTTATACTGAACACAGTAATCCACAGACTGAAACGGTTTAAGATAAAAGCAATGGTAAAAGTGTTACTAGTACATGTAGATAAAGTTGATCTATTAATTCGACAGTTAATGCGGACAGTGTTGCACTATTTGCGCTTTAAGCCATGCAGCAACTCTGCACAAACAATATTTTTTCCTGAACATCTAATTGCATTGCTATATAACGTTACAACCGCTTCCGTGCTAATGATAGAGACATTTAAAATGGATGAAACACATTACTCCGCAGAAACATGACAACACTGTTTAATTCCCTTAATATTATCCACGTGACACCTTTATCGAACCTAAAGTGAAGTCGAAATTCATCCAAACTTAAGTTACCTCGTCATCCCGTGCATATCGCGTTTGGGAGATTCTGTCAGGCGTAATGTGTGTAGATTCGATGCGACGAATGGGGAGGTTTCGCGCCAAATTAGAAGCGACGGAATTTGGTCCCTCGGCGCCTTTCTGTTCAAGTTAATCGTTTTCAACATTGCGAGTTTCTTCCTCAGAACGTGAACCAGCGATGCACTTTTATGATGGCGAAGCTAGCGTGTGCGCCTGCGCAGTATTATTTACAGTAAAGACAAGAAAGGAATTAATACTGATTTGAGCTGGGGAAAATACTGTACAGTAGAGACACATTCTCTGTTTGTTTATTTGTTTTGTTTTATCTTTTTTTTTTCGTTGCAAGTATGCGAATAATAGATTATCATTTTCGTTATAAGTTGAAAAATGGATAAATGAAATCAAATCAAATTCAACAATTTGTGTTGTACGCTGTAAGACATCAATTAATCCCAAGCTTCAAGTGGTGAAAATGACAACAACAAAAAATGTTAGATTTGATGGAATTTAATAAACTAATGCAAACATCTTATGTAACAAAGCAGAGAGGGACACAATTTATGTGTTTTCTCAGTGATTAAATTATTGTGTTGATAATCTTTCCCGTTGCATGATTAATCCATAGCACTTTCTGAAAATGTCGAAGCGAGGTACACTGTCATCGTCATCGTCATCATCATCAGCAGCAACAGCACAACCAACAACATCAACGATGACATTAACATCATGAAAATCTGTGTGTTTTTTCGTTAGCAATTATGATGAACATGACAGTGACGTGACCATTAATGACGACGATATCAATGATTATAGCAAAAAGGAAGAAGAAGAAGAAGAAGAATA
>JZLH01S0282647.1:51510-65453 GCA_001188425.1 Eucidaris tribuloides
TCTAGAATGCCGAGCGCCCGGCCAGAAAGCTGAAGGTACCATTTTTAAAAGTCTTTGGTATGACCCTGCCGTATATGTATATATCTTATATCGAAACAACACATTTCTGTAGAGTCTATGTTACGGCTTTACGACAGCTCAAATTCATCTGCAGAAAAAAATTGTTTATTGTATCCCCATTTTAACACCATACTACTTCCTCAAATGTGAAACCATGAGAAATGTAAATTATTAAGAATGATTTAGAAATACACAATGAAAGGATCAAATAACACTGAATAATTCATGAACTATTTTTCTATATACATTTACACATTTACGAATTGCATGATACCTATTTGTGTAAGAACTAATATAAATTCAGTGGTACACAAGGACATATGAATTATAAACACGGTAGTCCTTACTTTTTAAATTACTTTATTTGCTATTTGCCCATGTAATGTTTGATTTCATTTAATTAAGTTTCATCGTTCAAATTTAGTTTTATCACTAGGACAATAATGTAAAACAGTCATCGAATTGATTATGTCATTTTGTCGGAATATGTTGGAGTAAAAATAAATAAATAGATAAATAAACATAATAACTAGCTAATCAATCAAATACATAGACAAACAATCGCACAACAACAACAACAACAATAATGATAATAATAATAATAATAATAATAATAATGATGATGATAATAATGATAATAATAATAATGATACTACTACTACTACTAATGATAATGATACTACTACTACTACTACTACTACTACTACTACTACTACTACTAATGATAATGATACTACTACTACTACTACTACTACTACTACTACTACTACTACTAATGATAATGATACTACTACTACTACTACTACTACTACTACTACTAATGATAATGATACTACTACTACTACTACTACTACTACTACTACTACTACTACTACTACTATTACTACTACTACTACTACTACTACTAATAATAATAATAAACGAAGCACTCGTAATAACTCCCGAAATTAGACGAACCTCTCGAACTCTATTATGGATTAACACTTTCGCCCCCGCTCCTTATGTACACTTGTCATTACATGTCTTAAAAAAATGTTTATGCAATTTTAATACAAACCTTTGGTTCCACGACTTTTCATGACAACTATATTGCTGTGTCGTACATTGGTGCCATTTTCTCTGTTTATATCTCTCAACAAAGTCTATTGCACCGACTGAATCCGTTTTACACGACTACTAATATTCAATTTCTCATAAACCAGATTTCATCATCTTTGATAACAAGCATCCTTAGCAACTGGTTAAATCAGAAAGTTACCGTGATTCATTTAAGCCAGTTATTGTAGATATTAATATAATTTATGTATGTTTCAATTCTATTTGTTTTTTTTGACGTAATAGTTACCTTCGTTGTAAAACCACAATTTATTTCTGAATTTATGTGTCTGTGGCACTGACTTCGACACTAGATGTCATTGCCTTTGAATATCAACCGATTCCCACTGAAACAATCAATTTAAGTCTCTGACAACTACGAATAATGTTTGTATTAATTATTTTACCTTACTTTTTCACCAACATGGATAACTTCCAATGTTACTAAAATTCTTTAAGTTACAGTATACGTACGCCATTAAAATCTTAACTTGTTACTCATTAGCTTTCTCAATGCGCACTACTTTCGCATGCTCATTTTGATTACATGTGTTTTGGACACCGCACAGATGCTGTATTTCCACATGTGCATTTCTTCCATTTTAACTGAATATACTTAAAACGAATTTCTTTTAATTTGTATGGCAAGACATAATGTTTAAGTCTATTGATGTGCAGTGCTGTTTTAATACAATAATTCTACAGTAATTAAGTAAAACTTTTTTTTTATTCCTATCTGTCATATTCGATAAATTGTTGTTTTAATTTGTTATTCCATATTGCATATATCATCTCTGCAGTATATACATGTACTCAATCTAATACCAATGTCGATTTTAAAAACACACACACACATGCATGGTAATTGAATAAAACAACCAATACACAACCATTAAACAATTTTCTGCTATATACGTCACAAAATTTGCTTCACCCATGGTTTGTAGTAGATCTAATGGACAATGCATGGGTCTTTGCATTGTAAGTGCAAAGTTAATGTTTATTTTTATACTTCCGCATCGAAGCAGCCGGAGGTATCACGTTTTCGGGTTATCCGTCCGTCCCTTTCCGGTTCTCCTTATAGGGCGATAACTCAAGAACCAGTAATCGGATTTTAATGACAAATTTATGAACTATAATGCAAAGATGAACTGATAGATTTTAAAGTCGAACGGTCAAAACGTCAAAGGTCACAGGGCCTTAATGCATGTACATGTCTAATTTGGGCTCGTTACCGCGATAAGAAGAATGGCTAATCGGATTTTAATGTAACTTGGGTCAAGTATGCATTATGATGCACCGATGAACTGATTAGATTTCGGAGTTGTAAGGTCAAAGGTCACGAGGCCTCATATACCGGTATATCTGATTTTGGCTCGCTACTTCAGAACGGCTTATCGGCTTTCAAAGTAACTTGTGGCGAATATGTACCATGAGGCACCGAGGAACTATGTAAATTTCGGAGTTGAAGTGTCAAATGTCAAAAGTCATGGAGCCCGATAAACGGCTGATTTGGGCTTGTTATAATAAGTCGAGAAGGGCTTATCGCTGATTTCAATGTTGTAAATTGGGTCAACTATTATTAGGCATCGATGAAGTGATCAGATCTCGGAGTTGAAAGGTCAAAGGTCAAATGTTACAAGGACTTTTTATACATGTCTGATTTGGTCTCGTTACCATGGTAACTTAAAAATTAATGACCAAATTGGGTACATACAATGCATGAGGCTTTCCAATTTAATCCAGATGTGTGGGAGTGCGGATTGTAGAGGTTTACCCTTCGACTGCGCTCAGTCGAACTGCTATAGTCTGTTGATACAACAGCTACTTTTACTACTTGCATACAACATTTTACAGATTTATTCGTTGAATATAATTGCTTTTCGTTCAGTTGATATGGATTTTTACTCAATAAAGATTTCTGTACGTGAAAAGTCATATTTTTATGCATTTTTCTTTTTAAATGATAGAAGGAGGTGATTATGGCGTTTGAGATTATTCTATTTAGATTTTACGTGGTGTAAAACAGTTACCAGTAGCTACAACCCCCCCCCAAAAAAACAAAAAACTTCTGACCAAGATTTTAGCTTGCTTCATTTAAACATTAGAAGTCTGAATAAACATTTTGAAAATCTTCAAATGCTCCTTTCCGTAAGCAATAATTTCTCCTTTCCTTTGATAGCGTTATCAGAAACTTGGTTAAATTCAAACTCGCCTCCTGTCTTCGACATCGAGAACTACACATTACTTCGCGCTGACCGCAATAACGGAAGAGGGGGCGGTGTTGCCTTATACGTACGCAACGATTTTAAATACAAATTACGTCAGGATATGCACATTGAAGGAGTTGAAATTTTATTTATTTGAAATTCAAAAACAAAATTGTTGGTGTCGTATACAAAACACCGAGCAATATATTTGATTCTTTTTGGATAATTTAGATAAATGTCTTGAAAAACCTTCTTTTGAAAACAAAAATAATTATCTACTAGGGGATTTTAATATTGACATTTCCATCCCTCATAACAATCAAAGTCACCGCCTTATAAATACTTTATTATCATGCATACCGTCCTCACATTGACAAACCAACCAGAATTACAAATCTAACGCAGTCAATTCTCGATAATATATTTTCAAACAATTTTGATAACACATGTAATGGAATATTATATTATATCTCTAACCATCTCCCCACATTTATGGTAAGCCAGAAAAGCATATATATCTAAATTTAAACAGGTAAAAATAATTCCAAAAAAAGGAAAGAAACAGGAAAAAATTATACACTCTTAAAATGTTGGGCAACATACTGTCCACACACCAACTGGTTAAAATATTTATCCAACTCTGTATTTTAAAGCCAAAATACCTGGGTCAGTTTCTCACTCCAAAGCACACTATTATTGGTTGCAAAACTACCGCCCAGAATTGGCATAAGAGTTTCAACCAATTGTTGTGTGGATAGTATGTTGCCCAACATTTTAAGAGTGTACTCTTTCTTTAAACTGACTTGAGTAACGAAGAGTGGCAACACGTTTTCAATGAACCTGATACTAAAAATGCATAAGCATTTTTTATTAATAAACTTCTTTACTGTTATAATAAGAATATCCCGCTCTAGGAAACTAAACTTCGTAAAAAAGATGCTAGAATTCTTGGATTACCCGAGGTATAACTCAGTCAATTCATACACGAATAATTTATATAGACTTTCACTACACCATCCGCCAGCACTAAGAATCATAAAAATATACGGAATACCGTAATAAACTTACCTCTAATATTCGTTTATCCCGCAAGTTATATTATTCACATAAACTAGAAAACAATAAAGGCAACACATGGGTATTGTGGCAAACTATTAATCTTTTCTTGGTCATCAGAAAGATACACCAACAATTGAAATTTGTTTTTCATAATAGACGAAAAATTAACAACCCAGACTAATACATGTACATACAATTCCGACATGAATTATTACATAAATTTTACACAAACATCTATAGATGAATTGTGTAAGTTATAGACCATACTATCACCAGACAACTTACCTCAATTCAATGCACTCGGAAATACTTGCAGAAATTTTGAGAGTCCACTGGATATTTATTCCTGTGTGATATAATTTATCCACGCATATTTTGCTAGTGATAGCATAAATTTCTGATGTTTTGTATTCTAGGGTGTTCATTTGTCCATTCAAGCATAATCGTGTAACTCGGACATCAAAGTTTGACAAACATTTTGTCTAACCTGACTTTCCACAATATCTGTAACCTAATTAAAATATGGCCAACAAAAACTAATGCACAAAATGAAGCCATTACAGACTTGTAAACTCACCAATCTCGGGACGTACAGTCAATATCCGTGCATGGTGGAATATACTGGTAACCGACTCTCTACGCACGTCCTATACCCGATCAGGATGGTGGCAACCTATCCTATTACACAGAAATTTCTCGTCTCATAGCATTATACACGAGCATCTATATGTGAATAAAAGTTGCACAGTTGATTTTAGGAAGTGGTGTCCGTGGTTGTGCAATTATTATCGACAGCACTTTCGCAAACGCAGGAGAAGTTTGTCGGTGATTTCCCGTCAGGTCCAACAGTTAAGTCCAAATGTTTAATACCAGGGGCGTCGATCCATGTTTCTGATTGGGGGGGGGGGGGAGAGAGGGGCAAAAGTGAATAAAGTCCGAAATTTTCGGCGCGCTCTGCGCGCTAAATTGCATTACAGAATTTTGCGCGCAAAGCGCGCCGAAAAATTGACAATTTTGTTTCTTTAAAAGTATTTTATGCCATGTTTAATGGTTTTAGTGCTTTCCAATGCTTGTTAAAACATATATTTGCATTGCATCGGCGAAGCGCGCCGAAAAATTGTCAATTTTATTTCTTTATTAATATTTTATGCCATGTTTAATGGTTTTAGTGCTTTCCAATGCTTTTTAAAACATAAATTTGCATTGCATCGGCGAAGCGCGCAGAAAAATTGACAATTTTGTTTGTTTAAAGCCCTAAGTTTAGTTTTTGGGTATTTTTTTATTTTTATTTGAAAGCTTTATCCACCAATAACAGATTCTGAAGGTCTTTCGTTTTTTGTAATTAATTAATCAAAAATCTCGGGGAGGGCGGGGACCCGCGAAATTACGGGGTACCCCCGAGGTTTTCGACTATATTTTACATTATGGCATCCAAAGGGTGTTAAGAGTTATCCGAGTTATACCTCATCTGAACGAGCAGACTCTGCTGTTTCTGATGAGTAAATCCGATAACCTGAACACCTTATTAACCCTTTGATCTATAATGTAAAATATAGTCCGAAAACTCGGGTCCCCCCCCCCGAGGTTTTACATTAATTAATTACAAAAACAAAAACGAAAAACGAAAGACATTCAGAATCTGTTATTGGGGTGATATAAACTTTGGGCATAAAGCTTTCAAATAAAAAAAAATACCCAAAACTAAACTTGGGCTTAGTATTTTTATGCCATGTTTAATGGTTTTATAGTGCTTTCCAATGCTGTCACCTGTCACCCTTCTCAGGGGCCAAACGGGGCCACATGATGAACCATTATTCGTTACATTACAGAGGTATCTACACAAAATGTAACTTGGCTAAACTATTTCTGGATCTAGAGAAGAAGATGTTTGAAAATTACCTATTTTTTGGCACTTTGGGCCCTGTCCCTGGGCCCTAGGGGGGCCAAATGTACCATTTGAGGAACATTGAAGTTTGGTCTAAATCCAATCATGCGTTTTAAAGAAGATGAAATGTGAAAAGTTTACTCACGACGCACGACACACAACGGACGACGGACAAAAAGCGTTCACAATAGCTGAGGTGAGCTAAAAACTGACACCAGTGCAGTTGCATGATTGTTGTCAATCAATCTGTGCTACAGCTGGATTCTACCAAATTCAAAATAAGTGGGTGAAAGCCGTTGACGTCCAGTGTCTGAAAACTAGACTACTATTACAAAATACAATTGAAGCAACGGCCCAGTTTCATTATGATTTATCGTTTATACAGTCCTGAACAAAAGTTTGGAATATGTTTATTTCTTTGCGTAGCCCTGTTTTAAAGTGCAGATTTCTTACGAATAATGATCAATTAGGGGCGGTGCCAGGGTAAAATTTTAGGAGGGGCGAAATCCGTCGGGAAAATTTTGCCTGCTCCCCCCCCACCCAAAAAAAAGAATTACTAGCCAAAATGCAAGCCGATCAGCGTCCGACAAGCGGGGGCAGGGGGCCGACGACGACAAAAAGCATTTTTTGCCCGCCATTTTATTTTACTAGCAAAATCATACAACAATAGATATTTTCGAAACACAGTAAAATTTCCGTCATTTTAATAATAAAATAGGAATGGCCGCCCACCCCCTGACCCCCTGTGGCGCCGCCCTGGCTCTTTTTCAGGACACGAAACCTGAATTTAGTAGAAAAATATATTCCAAACTTTTGCCCATGACTGTATTTCCAAAACTTCACTACGTATGAATCCCAAATTTTGAGCACTGTCTTTGTATCTTTCTTTAATTGGACCAAATCTGAACAAAAATGGATTGCTTTGGAAATCATGACCACGGTCTTTAAAGAAAAATTCCCAGCATCCACCACTACAAATTGTGACCACGCTTGTTAGTGTGGAATAGTTCAGGAAACAGGAAGTTGAGATTCCTCCCCTTGTCCTGCCTGTGGACTTCAGTAACAGGACATATACGGCGCATGATTTCTGTATGATGACCCTGCCTTGCTTTGCACACAGGTAAACAGATGTAGCATCCTGTAGTTGTTATTTTCCATCTACATGGCCGGATTTCCTTCAAAGTCCTGTTGATACATGTTAGCAGCTGTCATGGCATTCTGAACTGGGTCAAATTTGTGTGTTTGTTACTAATGTTAGTATGTGTGTGTATGTGTGTATGTGTGTATGTATGTGTGTATGTGTGTGTGTGTATGTGCGAGTGTTTGTTTGTGTTTGTGTGTGTGTATGTATATGTGTGTGTGCGTGTGTGTGTGTGTGTGTGTGTGTGTGTGTGTGTGTGTGTGTGTGTGTGTGTGTGTGTGTGTGTGTGTGTGTGTGTGTGTGTGTGTGTGTGTGTGTGTGTGTGTGTGTGTGTGTGTGTGTGTGTGTGTGTGTGTGTGTGTGTGTGTGTGTGTGTGTGTGTGTGTGTGTGTGTGTGTGTGTGATCGTGTGATGGTGTGTGTGTGTCTGTGTGTACATGTACCATTCATTGACTTGCCTAATTATTTTTGAGACACACTGTATATACCAATTATATTTAGCAGTCACGGACTGGTAAATATTAACTTCATTAACAAAGTTTGGGTTCGTGTCTCTCCTCTTCTATGGGTGTTCGGGATATTGTGTCAGCGCTGATATTTACATACGATATGGAATAGCAAATACCACACCGTAAAATGAGACGATATACTTTTGCAGTGATAGTGAGAAAATTTAGTTTAATTTCATAATAAATCGAATAATAATATTTACGTTTATCTATTTTCTTTTCTTCCCTTTTTCCTAATTCATTCATTCATTCATTCTTTCTTTCTTTTTTTCTTTATTTTTAAAATGTTTTGTACTGAAGGTTTGGGATGTTCAATTATGCAAAACTGCTTTACAAAGACGGGGCTGTACTGTTACACCGTCTTATTCCATATAAACTTCAAAAGAATAAACATGTGCAATATGATGACATAATATTTCAAAGATGATGAGAGTGAGTAGATGTCATTGGAACTATATATAATAGTATATAACAATGTCATTTACTCAGAGATTGAAAGTGAGGTGAAATCTAAAGCTTTACAGTCGTTTAGTCGTTTAAACGTGTGTTCACAACCGTGACCACTGTATGTTACCCGATAGGTGATCCATATACTGACAGACAGTGCCCCGACGTGTATGGAGGTAATGCCCGTATGTGAATTACGATAAAAACGAAGCCGCAATTTTTGCTCAATAGGCTAAATGGATCAATGTGTCACTTTGTCATTTTCTATATTTATGTTTGCGAGCATAATCATGTGTGCGTGTGTGCCTTGGAATATTTTTATTTAGAGTGTATATTTGCATACATTTTGTTGAATGGTGTCATATTTCGAACTCAGCACAGTCACAATAATTATGTTAGGCTACGAGTGATTTCCCTTCTCCGAGCGGGAGAGTCTCCCCTGTCATTTGGTCTGATCATGCGTCCTCTTCCAATGGCGCGAACATGATTTGACTTCACATCGATCTCCGCGTCCTGTCTGTCGTCTGCTCCGCCGCCACCACCGCGTGGTTATCGATTGATCTATGGACCCAATCTCGGTGACTCAGTGACATGCTAGCAGGCATAAACGCCATTAACGCATTAATGGGTAGGGTCGGATCCAAGGTACGGGGAAGGGGCGTCTGAAACCATTTTGACCACCATTTTTAAAACACTTGATCAGTTTCATACTGTGCCTTTGATGCTCAGGATTGTTCAGTGAAATCAAGAGCTTCTGGGGGAAGTGATTTCACATAAATACAGCAATGCACACCATAAGAATGACACCAATTAGGCATAAAACTTTCCATGTATTGTCATGGGTGTCAACAGCAGGGGAAATACGGGAACATCATTTTGACCCCAATTTTTTTTTTTTTTTTTTCGGGGGGGGGGTATTTGATTCATACACAGTACCAAACTACAGGCTCGTCGCCTCTCGTCTTTAGCGAGTTAACTCTACATAACTAAAATAATTATAGTGAATTATTGTATAGCGCATATTCCACCAATAAAAGATGCTCATGGCGTATTAAAATAGTTACTGGACCAAAAAAAAATGGGGAAGGGGACTACAAAACTATAGAAAAAAATGTATACAAAGAAACGCAATGAAAACACAAACATAAATGCAATTTAAGGATAAGTGTGCTGTGAAAATTAAAAGGTGTCATACTGAATTATAGAGGTAAGTTTTCAGGTTAGATTTAAATACTTGTACTGATTTTGCTTGACGTAATGAGATAGGGAGATTATTCCAGAGTGTATAGTTCATGTGTGTTAGAAAGAACGCTCCACTCAATTATGTTTGACTCGAGGTACCTGTAGAATTTGTGAGTTTCAGCCACATATACTTGTAATATGTTAGAAAGTCATTTTATATGGCGTGAAATGCAACTTCAGGCACAATTTTGAAAAAAAAAGTCCCTACTGCGGTAACCTCGTCTCAACCCCCCCCCCGCTCCTCAGGAAACCCTGATGGTCCCCCACAATGGAGAAACTATTGACGCCCTTGTTTTTGCACTCAACGAATGATGTTTTCAGCTGCCCCATTCCATTAAATGCAAGTTACATAAAATGTCCTCTCGTACACTAAGATTCCTAGATACAGATCTTAGAGCGCCCTTGTACATCATTAAATGCTGATCTCGAATAATTAATGTGTTGTTTTTAGATTCCCCAATAGATTTCTCTGGTAACATCTCAGTAAAGCCGTGGTCCTAACCCGCCGTACTTGCAAGTGCGTGCTGTCTACTTGCAAAAACGTGGGTAAAATTTCGTGATCCGTACGTCGAGTACCGCTTCATTACGGATTTGAGAGCACGCAGACACTCCGTAACACTTTCAGTGCACAAGGTATTTTTGCTGCGTTCGGGCTGCGGTCAGGCTACGGATTCACCCCCAGTACGGGAGGAAAAACTCACGTTCATAGGTCTTGCACGCGAGTGAGTAAGGACAACGTACGTGGACAACACGTGTAAGTACGGCCTCCGTACGATAGCGTTACGTTATAACCACGTTGTAAGCACGTACATCTCACTTACCACGTTCGGAACGTACGATGCACGCGACCGTGCGAGTGACGTGCGTTGACGTACTCCCTCCCTGCTCATCTCCCCCCCAAAAAAAAACACATACGGACTAAAAACACGCACGGTGAGTTGTGACCGGGGCTTTACTTTAGCGTAATTTGGATGTGCCTGCGGGTAGGCATATGAATATAGGCCCTTTGGGCCACTGTCATTACAAGGTGTACACCATGCGCATGTGAAAAAAACGAGTAAAAAGGGTTGTTTTTCACGGTTGGACGATGTACATTGAAAAGGGTATTAAACTCGCCAAAATCAGGAAAAAAATGTATACTTTTAACAGAAGGTTTACTTCAAAAGGGTATCTTTTCAGACTTGAATACTTGTTTAGGGTATTCTGAGATCGACAGATAATTACTTGTTTAGGGTCCATTTTGAAAGTCCATACACGCGCATGGTGTGCACCCTGTAATGACAGTGGCCCCCGGGATATAGGCCTATTTTCTGAAACAGAAAGGGCAAACTGCAAAATTGGAGCTTGTTTTTGAACCAAGTCTTTGTAGAGGTGTCTTATAGTGTAGTGGATTGTTCTCTGCCCTTCACTCGTGAGAGACTGGGTTCGATTCCCGACACGGCCATATTCGTCCTACAACAAGGCGATTTATCCACATTGCTGCTCCGCACCCAGGAGTGAAATAAGACCATGGTGGAAACTGGGGTAATAATAATAATTGCAAGGGCCTCTGGGAAAGCATTGTTTGTCACTAAAGAAGCTGGCCTGGGTAAAATTAGACGTTATTATTATTATCATTATTACAATAGATCATTAAGAATTATGTTTAGAGCCACCGCCAAATTTTGTTACAAAATGACTGCCTCTTGGACCTGCAAAATAAACTTTTGTAATGTGATGAACATTTCATTTCATTACATTTCATTTACTTAATATTTCGGCACGAATAGACCTATTCAGCACTGTGTTTCAATGGGTCCGTGCATAATAAGAATCAATACAATGATATATTTCTTAATATAAAAACAGAAGAAAACAATAGAATACATATATCAAAAAAATGCAACTATAAGTTACAGTATGTACATTAGGAAAATAATTATGTGAAAAAATGTGAATATTATAGTGGTGAAACTGAAGGTTTCGAAATAAGATAAATTAATAAACAATGATTAACAAAATATAGAGAAAACGTATTAAACATGATATGGACATACAAGTCTATGAGGAAAAAATACCCCCATTACCCCCTCCCTCCGCCAATCCACCAACACGTTTGTTATTTGATGTTGTTGTTAACCAAAAATATGCACTGCACCGGGGCAACTGCAATAAATTGTAAATTGACGGCCAAAATTTCTTCAAGGTTATAAGCGTTTATATTTACTCAGCGAGAAAACCAAGAAAATCAAAATCATTCCAGTCAACCCAAGACTACAATATGTTCTTAAAGTTCAAAATACTTTCATCAGTTGGGGTAAATCATACAACAAGAAATTTAGCTTCTGTACCTCCCTTAGGTTTTGCTACTAGCCAACCAAAATTGACGTAAGGTTGGTAGAAGCTAGAATTTGGGGTTGTATTAAAGTGTTTGAGTGAATATTCATTGCTGTAAAGATGAAATAGGGGGATTCACTGGGAAATGTATGATGTGTTTTTATATGACTATTGATCTCTGGTGAAGAGGCTGCAATTACTGTAGTTAATGATGGTATTATCTTGAGAAAATGTTGGTTAAGGCCATACGCTGTGGAGAATAAGGAATAATGATTTCTCACAATATTAATCGTAATCTCCCCTAACCAATCCTTTATTTGTAAGGATGTTTAAAAGTGGATATTTTTAACGCTTATTCTATGGATCTTCCCTTATCTGTTCGAAACCTCAAAAATCGTTTAAGAGGTGGGTAGAAATGTAATGTGTGAAATGTTGAGAGCGACTTAATATAATACTACGTTGTAAGGGACATGTTGGTGTTGTGTGACATAATTATTTCTCGAGAGTATAGGCGTGTGTGTCTTTGAAATACAGAGCATCATGTTACCTGTTTCTAGACTATCATTTATTCATGATCCCGCTGGTTTATCTAAAGATATCACCGGCCTGTGCAGTTTGTCTCTTCCTTCTGAATTTATGCGCAACATTAATTGCACATGCCGACGTATTTCTTTAACCAGATTTAGAGACATAACAGCCGTGGTTCTCTTTCTGACGTGTTCGACATTGGAGTAGACAGGTCTGAGTTGTGGTGGTGGTGGTGGGGGTGGGAGGGGGTGATTTCACGGTTGCTTTAACCTTCCTTATCCTCCTGGCGTCCGCCATTGCTTCCGCTGTTGCTTATATCTTACGTATTAAACTATATATGTATGTATGTATGTATGAATGTATGTATGTGTATGTATGTATGTATGTGTGTATGTATGTATGTATGTATGTATGTATGTACATTATGTGTGTGTGTATGTATACATTCGTTCATTTCGTGGGTTGGTTGATTGAAACGTAGATAGATGGATGAATAGATAGATACACACATACATACATACATACATACACACACACATACATACATACATACATACATATAAACATACATAATATGTATATATGTATGTATGTATGTATATGTGTATGTATGTATGTATGTATGTATGTATGTATGTATGTATGTATGTATCTATTCATCCTAAATCTATGTATAAAATTGTGTGAACTTGGGGAGTGTATGAATGAAAAGCATTTTCACGAATGTCTATCATACGGGTTGCTAATTGATTATACAGTCTAACAAATAATCTCGTCATTGGTGACTTTCTTCTGTTTCTTCTGCTTCTTCTCTTCTTCCTCTTCTTCTTCTTCTTCTTCTTCTTCTTCTTCTTCTTCTCCTCCTCCTCCTCCTCCTCCTCCTCCTCCTCCTCCTTCTTCTTCTCTTCTTCTCTTCTCTTCTTTCTTTCTTCTTCTCTTCTTCTTCTTCTTCTTCTTCTTCATCGTTCTTTTTTTTCTCTTCCACTTCTTGTTCTTGTTCTTGTCTTAGTGTGTGTTCCTTCTCTTCTTGGTTTCGTTGTCTGCTCAAGTGCATCAGCATCGGTTACATCGGATCATTGATTGTAATTATATTGATTATTATTTATCGATTAGATGTATCGGTATCCCTAGCAAGGTGGGTATTGGAGGTTGGAGTGTGAGTTTGCGGGTGCCGGATGAGTCGTGGCACGAGGGTGGAGTTGGATATTCATTATAGTATATTATGTATTGATTAAGCGCGAGGGGAGTTCAGTGAGTTCGAGTGGGAAGTCGATCAGGTGCTCATCATCATCATCAGTTATCATCGATTGATCAGCGTCGGCCTTCGATCGGAGGAACACAATGCATCCATCAGTCAGGCGTTATGGAACAGGCGGATTGATGGCGTCACGCTGGGGCGCAACTCGGAATGGTAACGTGGTCGAGATCGAGAGGTTGTTATCAATTACAGAG
>JZLH01S0282648.1:3051-32778 GCA_001188425.1 Eucidaris tribuloides
TGGGGAAAAGGGGAGAGGATATGTGTATTCATACGATTACTCCCTGGACAATTTTTCCTGCGGAGGAGTTGTCGTCTGGGGTAGCCATCCTGTGAGGCAGATGGCTCCCCTCCTGGGGATTTGTCAAGTGGAGTTGTCCTAATATGGCCCAAGACAGACAAGGAGTGCTTTTTTGATACAAAACCTGCTTGACATCAGCACACTATACTGCCCCCCCCCCATGACTAAAGGGCATAACTGACATTTTGGTGTTTTGGAGATATTGAGCAAAATGTATTCTGTTCAACACGTAAAGCCCTATTCAGTGTCATTTTAACAAGCAGATTGTGAGACAAAGGGACACTTTTAATTAATACTTGTTTGTTCTGCATGTTAAACATGATGTACTGAGTCCCCTACACTATGTAACTAAATTTTGAATAAGATGTCAGTTATGCCCGTTTGTCGGGGGGGGGGGTCAGTAGAGATAGATGGCACTGTACAAAAAAGAATTGAAAATATACGCTTTCTTAGATGCATGAAGTTTAGGGGATGTGGAGAGTTGTTACATGGGTAAAGGTTTCCTCTGAAGATGAAAGGAGTTGCATGAGATCAGCAATATTGTATGGGAGTGAGACGTGGTGTTTGAGTGAAAACAAGATTGGGATTCTGAGAAGGACTGAGAGAATTATGGTAAGACCAATAGACAGGAAGAAGACTGAGGATTTGATGCAGATGTTGGATTTGGAAGAAGTGGTGGATCAGATGGCATAGGCAAAATGTAGTACATTGGTATGGACATGTATTGAGGAGGGTTATTAAATTGAAGGAGGATGATGCACCGAATAGGGCGAAATGGAGGTAGGGGGTAAGGGCAATTACTGTGAATGCGAGGTAAATTGGGCCAACCCCATAATTAAAGTCTAGATTTACTACTACTACTACTACTACTACTTTTCCACTTTATTATAAACCACAGGTCCACCAGAGCAAGAACAACAAATGGGGCAACTAGCGCATCTAGAACCCCAGGAAGCCCCGGTGACTGCCCCAGTCTTCCACAGTGTGTTGGCCGACTGCATTGTTCCAGAGGGTAGCCCAGTTGAAATGGCATGTCAAGTTGTATCAAGTCCTGGTAAGTATACCCCCAAATGTCTTTAATGTAACAGAAAAATCCATGAATTGCTGCTTTAAGAGGTGGTAGCAGTTATGCCTCCAATTGGAGGTGTTCTAGGAAAAGGGACAGTGATTAAGGATTGAGTCCATGATTTGGATATCCCATAATGAACTTACCTACCAAATGAGCTAAAGTCATTTGTAGTGTAAAGATTCACATAAATCTTCACCTCTCACCAAAACCCTCGGGCTGAAAATCAGGTACATGAAAATTTGCGCTTATAAATTCAAGTGGAATGCACCCATATAACATTGCAGATTGAATTTGAATTTCATTCAGCTGTTAAACTAGTCTGACTGCCAGACCTGATTTGTGTATCATCTATTGAAAACTGAATACTTGCTGATCAAAGTTTACAAGGTCAAAAATTCACACCAGTGCAGTTGGACGATTGTCAAGCGATCTTTGCTCCAGTTGGACGCTAGAATTAGTAGGTCAAAGCTAAGTATCCAGTATCTGAAACCCAGACTGCCGTTACAAAATTCAACTTTCAAATGATTCATCATTTATATAATTTAAAAACTTTACAAGTATGAATCTCAAATTCTGAACATTATTTTTATATACCTACATGTAGCTTTAGTGGGATCAAATCTGAGCAACAATGGTTCAGTATGCAAATACAAACACACAGTTTTTAATATTATCCCTATTTGGATGATTCAAACAATGTCCTCTTTTCATTCATTTGCATCCTTACTTTAGCACCTATGATAAACTGGTACCTTAACGGGGCCATCATCAAGCCATCCCGCTACTTCCGCATGAGCTACATAGACTCAGTTGCCAGGCTCCAGATTGGCGAAGTATTCCCCGAGGACCAAGGCACGTACACGTGCGAGGCCGTCAACAGCGGTGGGCGCGTCTCGTGCAACGGAATACTGAGCGTGCAAGGTGAGTGGGAGTCGGAAGACCTCTGAGGGCGCCATTTGTATTATTATCACCTTGAAACAACTCCGTGTTGGTAGAGAAGCTCGAGATAACATCCTATACTTGTCACACATTTTGTATAAACTTTTTTTCACTTTCATGAAGTACTGATATCACCCATGTACTTACCAAGAGTAGAATTCATTAATTGTAATACTTCCATATTTAGATATTTATTGTATCAATTATACTATGGGGAACGTCATCACCTAGCTGATGAGCATATTGTAATATAATATAAAGGGTGTGGTATTATGGCAATATTAAGTTTTGTGACTTCGCAAATCTGGACCTCACCAGGATATTAGTGGTTTGTGAAAATAGATTTGTACGAATAAAAATGCTGCTTCAATAAGCTATTGAATCAACTACCAAATTATTGATAACATTAAAAAAATTTATTCTGTCCAGTTTCATCGATGATAAGAAAATTTTCTTGTGAAGTCAAACTTTTGCTGCCATTTTACTAATTTGAAATTTCATGAATTTTTTTTTATTAATAACTAATATTATATTAACTTAATGGGATTAAGTTATATCTGGTGGAGGAGGTATTTTGTATTTTTGTTATTTTACCACTACCCATTGCCATGGTTACATAACACTCTTGTTAGTATGAGCCCTACACACCTGGCTATCACCTTTAGAATGACAAGAAAAAAACAAAGAATAAAAAATGTTTTGGAGTGTCAGCACTTTTTGTATAAAAAATGATATAAAAATGCCCTGAAAAACCAGCAAAAAGAGCACACGTTTTGATGTTAGTTTCACAATCACAGCTGCAAAAAGAAAAGGATTTAGAAAATTTGTGTTTCTTATAGGTAGTATGTAGATCTGCACAATATGCTAGATGTGTTTCGACCATACTGCGAGATGTGTGGTAACTTCTATCTCTATTCACTCTGGTGCTGAATACTAATGTCTATTCACATGTATATATCTAGAATATAGTAAGTTTTTGTCATACAACTAAAAATATAATATTTCACGGATGTTTCTATAACTAAAATCTACCTAATCTGGTATTTCATACTTTTGATAGCCTTAGGAGTTGAAGGGGAAGTAGTAGTTGTAAGTACTCCATCTAAATATAAACCAACTGCATTTAGTAACTGAGTAGTTACATTTATCCAGTGCAGAGTATTAAGTAGGCCTATTGATAAAGGAAAAGGGAAAATCTATAACTGAGCAGAACATGGCTAGGAATATTGTAATGGCAATGAGTAGTTGTATTATCAAATGAACTAACTTTTTATAACAGTAACAATGATGAAACTTAAGAAAGAAAGCAAACAACTTTAAACGTTCATCACAGAACTCATCAAACAATTAAAAGTTGCTTCAGACTTTTTTGTCCAATGCCATTGGATTAGTTTCTCTTATGCCTGCTAATTATTTTGCTAGATGAGGCTATGATTTCTTATTTCTTTGAGTGAGCTGCACTTTGGAACTGAAGCACTAATAAAGAGATGTCGAGAATGCTTAAAGGGAGATATCAGGAGTCTGACTTTATCACATATCTGAGTGGAAGTATAAAAACTTGATAATCAGTTGATTTATGGAGCTTGCCACTGTGCAAATCATTTTCATAAAATTCATGAATTTGGGGCCAAAATACTGGGACAGGGTATTTGGATTTACCCATAAGAAATTATTCATACAGAAAATCCCACCCAAATTTGTATGCTACGACATTTATTGTATAGTAAATTCAGATAGTGTAGTGTTTCTTTCAAACAATTACTCACATTATGCTATTCTCCGAGAGCTTTTTCCACTTAAAAAAACTTCCCCAGATTGCGACGAGAAGGATTTTACCTATTTTATACAAAGTAGTCACTCCTTATATATCTCTTGCAGTGACTTCGACTGGATGTGATTGCACTAGGTGATTAACCTTAGAGACAGGTGTTCTATTATTATTTCAAATGTGTACCTTCAATATGTCACTGCCAATATTTCATGTACTCTGAGAGGAGACTGGAATGAGACTATTTGCACTAAGTACGGAATTGGTTCTTTATGATGACATGGTGCTTTTTGCAATCAAAATGACTACATGTATGTGTTTGTCAGTTTGTCTGTACTCAGCAAAAGTTGCTGCATTTATCAAGTTTATATATTTTTGGGGTTGTTACTAAAGCGTAGCATAGGCTTGTAACAATGAATTCTGTATCTTTTAGCAGAAAGATTAGATGAACCGTTTTAGTGTCACTTATATTTTGATGCATGCTGCAAAAGCTTAGCAATGTAATGGTTGCTATGTTTTGTGTTTTCTTAAGGGATCATCTTTTGTCTATTAAGTTTTTATTTGTTTGAAATTAATTTTATTTCTATTGATTTTGGTATCACCGAAAGTGCCTTACGAACTTTCTAGAATATGCAAAATTATAATCAGTATCTATAATGTATTCAAATTTCTTGCTCATTTTTTGTGTAGTACATGTATAAAATTCATTGTTTACTTTTTCTGATCACTAATATTTTATGATACCTGTATAATCATTTTATATTTTCGATCATGGGAGTAGAATTTGGCACCTAAAATTGCTAGGTGAATATCAATAGTGCTGAAGTAGATTTCTAAGATGTGGGATATATATTTAGTTCCATTTGTGGTAGATTACCATATGCGAATCTTTTTTTTTATGTCAGAATTTTTACGTTTGCCCACACTTTAATGTAATAGTTCATCTCTTCACTTTCCCACTTTTATTGTTTTATCTTGGACTTTCAAATTGCAATTGTGTCACACACAAAATGTTCGTGCTTGCCTGATGTAATATTCTAGAATGTGTGCAATTAATTTATGAATAATTATATCAATTATTAATTTTTAGACTGAAATTGCATGAATATGATGTAATATGATATTATTGGTGCAATGGGTAGGATAGTGGTTTAATCTGTTTCCTTCAAAGTCTTGAAAAGGGTTGAAAGAAAGATAACGAACTCTGAATTGAGTGCTCTTTTAAATGTTATGTGTGGTGTAGGTAATCAGTTAATGTGCACTTTGCAAAATGAAGAATGGTTTTCCAGAATGATACGTTTGGCTAATTGCACAATGAACATTTTTCAAGATGGATTTGCTTCTAATTATTAATCATTTATTCTATGTGTGTTTCCTCAGGGTCAAATGATATCATTTCAAGCCCTCTACATGTGAAAATATTCTCTGTTACTAACTTGATCATTTAAATAATTTGTGTCGTTTTGATCTTTTTGTACTTTTAAGTCATCTTCCGTCTGAAAAGAGACAGACGTTGGGACTTTTGATTTGTCACGGTGTAATATTGTCACACTTTTAATTCAGTTGTTGAGAAGAATACAGACATGCTTCTTTTGTTAATTTCATGTTGATGTCTGAACGACTAAGTTTCAAATTCTGCTTTGATTTTTTTATAAAATGTTACAACAAATTTAAACAAGTGACTTGTAACAGTTAACTTGAACACATCCTTTTTACAATTTTGGGGGTGTGTGGAAAGTAATGAATATTATTTCAATAAAAAATAAAGATAAAAAACAAAAATAGTTCAAAGTTAGCTGAGCCCAAGCATGTGTGTGACTAGATTGTGCAATTAGACATCATTAGTTATTTATTTGAAACACCTTTAACTGTTTCACCTTAGGGAACGGTTTATTGATATCTGTGATGTAATATAAGATTAGCAAAGTGTAAACGAAGTAATATTTCATTTGGTTTTAACATTCATTAAATTATAAATCTTTGTATCCTTCATGATAATGTACACACAAGTATCTCATTAATTTTAAAAGTTAGAGACTTTAGAGGCTATATTTGTCATAGAATTTTAAAGTGACTACAGTGATATTATCATGATTTTTGTCTGTATTTAATCTAAATGTCTTTGTGTTTTTGGTGATGTCGTCGGCTTAGTTTGATTTTCTTCTCTCTATCCCAAAGATGAATTTACGCATTAAAATCATCAGTAGCATGAAGTGTGAACAGCAACTATTGATTTGTCACGATATTTTTTATTAATTGTTGTTCGATGTGGTGATGGTGTGAATGGTATTTTCACCCATCAGCTACAGACAGACATCCAAAGGCCAATTAATGTAATTTAAGAAAAAAACAATTAAAATTTCAAAACAGGCTGTAGTTTTTAAAAAGTTGATAAGGTGATTATGATTATGATTTTGTATTCTGTAGTTTTTTTTAGTACAAATCTCATTTGAAATATTGACCATATTCTTATTTCTAGTTTAACTCAACTGCTGTATTTATATAAACATATTTGTTCATTATTTTCACACAAAAGTTTCCAGTGAGTTGCATATATATTTCTATATTACTTACCCAAAAGCTTCAATCTTTGTTAATCATGGTCAACTAACCACGCTTATTTAACAATTCACCAATTAACCAACAAAATAATGCTTATGTGGTTGTTCTGTCGGAACACCACGCAACTTCTAACTGGTGTCATGGTGCTCACGCACGGTCACCTGTTCGATATTCGGAGAAGTTAAAGCATATAAGGTGAAGGTAAGGCCACGCAAAATCATATCATATTTAATCATAATTTTAATCATATATATATATTTCTGTATATATAACAGTTGGTGATTTCATTGGCCAGTTGTGGATGTGTGTCTGATTGGCTTGATGGTAGTTTTGTGTCACTGCACAGCTTAGGGGGAAAAAGCAGGCTTATCTGCCCTATTCCTTTGCAGCTTCCACTTCTCATTCAATTTCTTCATCCGAATATATATAAATATGAGATATATATCAACATATATATATTCATATCTCCTCCATCTACCATATCTCTTCATCCTTGGCTTCAAAACTGTCATACTAAATTTCATACTTTGATCCGGTGTTTACCGGATTCATCCTGATCGTTTAATCAGGTCTTGGATTTCCAATTCCAAATTTCTCATCCCGATCCAACTGCCGAAATCCAGTTGATCGAATTCCATCCCGGCTAATCCTGTTGCTTCGGGTCAAATCCGAAAGCTCCTTGCTCTATTAATAACACCTGCACCCTAATACAGGCTGATGCTTTGCACACAAAATTAACCATATGCACATCTGTTTTTAATCAATTTACGTTTGCAAGTAAACTGCAACCGAAATTCTGTTTGTACCTAATTACAGGTTGCTCCAAAAACAAACACGCAAACTTGTTTTCTCACAATTCTGATGTGCTAAAATTTCTCTTCTCTTCTCACTTGCCCTCTTTTCAGTTGAAGAAATTGAGTCTGCGGCTGAGTTTGCTGTTCCCCCTAAGTTTTTAAAGAAGATTGTGAATCTTGAGGTGGCCGAGGGGAGCCCCGCCCGCTTTGAGTGTAAAGTGGTCGGCAGCCCTCGCCCGGAGGTCAAATGGTTCCTGGAGGGCAAGGAGATACAGAGCATGCCCCACATGAGGGTCTCGATGAGCCACGAGGGCGTGGCCACGCTCTACATCCCGCAGGCATTCGCCGACGACTCGGGCCGCATCACCGTCACGGCCACCAACGCCGCCGGGCAGGTCACGTGCAGCTCGCAGCTGCTCGTTGAAGGTAGATACAAAGTGCTGTTTGTGAGCGGAGTCATCCGTTGTGTCGTGAGTGCAAAGCTTATGTATGGATGAGGATGGAAGGTGGAGGTGTGAATTTGGTGGTTGCCATTTTCGCATAGTGAGCTTTTAGGAGTGAACATCAAATGAGTGTTTGGTAATGATCACTTGTCTTATCTGATAACATCCATGAAATCTGTTCTGTTAGTGTGGTTGGAAGATTGGAAGTCGGTGTACAATGACTCTGCTCTGTTGTTTGGTGGCTGTGTGTGAATTTTGCGGTTTGCCATATTCACGTTTTTGTGCTTTTGTAAATGAAAAGCTAATGAAAGTGTGTGGTGATGGTCACTTGTGTAATGTGATGCCGAGTTAGCCTGAAATCCGTTCTGTTTATGTTGTTGAAAGATTGTAAGTGTACAATGACCCTGCTCTGTTGCTTGGTGGTTTGTTGTGGCTGAAGGTGCTTATCGTATACAATCGGCTCTGATGCCTGTTGTGGTTGTTGTACCTGATTGTGGTTATCGTATACAACAGTGCGTATCATATACAATAGTGCTTATGGGCTCTGTTGCTTGTTGTGTTATGCCTGATGGTGTTAATCACTTCTATGGTGTGTTGTATGTTGTGGTCAGATGGTGTTATCAGTTCTGCAGTGTGTTGTGTCATGAGTGTAATGCAGTGTTTATGAGTGGTGTATTGTATCTTTAACCAAAGATGATGGGCTTATGCAGAATCTCACTATATTGCACACTCAGAGACAACTGCCTTTCACAGAAGCCCAGAAAATATGCTAACCTTTTCACCCAAACTTAGGTTACATTAGTACAAATGCCTCTGTCCAGAAAAATGTACACTTTTGACCAGTATAGATAGAGAAAAATCATCCATGGGTGTGAGATGTACTGGGCTTCTGTACAAGCCTGTCATCAAAAAGGGGATAATGTGTGCTGACATGTTCTCGATTGCGAGTAAGATAATGAAGAATGGTGTGTGATATTGTAAAATTGTTTTGTGGTGCATTGATCAGTGTGTAACTACATCAGGTATTTTGTGAAAATGACAGATGAAGCAAGATGAAAATGTGTGTGGAGGAAAAATTGGTATTGAACATCCATGATAATTAAAATCACAGTATGTGATGATACGTAGTCTGTGAAATTGTGGTATGATATAGTGCCTCTGGTTGAGAGGGCTACACAATCTCATCCCCCTCCCCCACCTCCCCCCCCCACAAAAAAGTATGAGGTTCTTAAAGGAGAATTTCCCTCAGATATGTGGATTCAGCAAATGCAGAAAGAACTCAGCAATAGAAGTTTGAGCAAATTTGTATAATCCATTTAAGAGTTATGGTTTTACAAATTTTTATTAAGTCCCACAAGGACACTCTTTTGGCAATTTTGATGTATAAGTGTGATGTCAGCAACAGTTCCATTGAAGTTGTACACAAAGTTCACATGCAAAATTTTTCAGCAAAAATACAACTCCAATGTACGTGTTATTCATGTACATGTATATGCGAATTGAGATGACTTTCCTTGCCTTTTGAAAGAGAAAAATCAACTGCTATGTTGTTGTTCCAAAATAGTGAAATTTTATAAGATCTTTGCATTGTACAATTCAACAGTGTGATGTGATATTTAGTTTTGTAGAATTGCCAAAAGAGGGTGCTCTGCATGAAGGTCTAATCAAACTTGGAAAAAAAATTCAAAATTCTTAAGTGGATTATCCATATTTGCTCAATCTTTCACTCTTGATTTCCTCTACATTTGCCATGTTCATTGAGTTGATGTTGTCTGGGAAAAATGCTCCTTTATGTGAACTAAAGAAACAGCTGAAACAACTCGTCTCCCCATACCTTCCCCCGCCGCCCCCGAAAAAAAATGAAATAAATCTGTAGCCCCATGGGGATGACAGACTTGTACAGAAGCCTGGCAAATCACACACCCAGATATGACATGCTCCCACAGAAGCCCAGGGAATATTTCACGTAAATGAAAGGTTTTAATGCCTTAATGCATTTGTCCGATAAAATACATATTTTAGACCAGTATTGATGGATAAAAATCGTCTCTGGGAGTGATATGTACTGAGGTTCTGTACAAGCCCCCCAAGGGTTAAAGTGTTCATGCAACCAGACTTCATTACAAGATATTGACATGGATATTACAGGTTTAAAAGGCATGCACACCGACATGCACATGCTCACATACATACACACGCACCCATACATACACACACACACACACACACACACACACACACGCACACAAAGACAGATCCAGAAAAAAACTTACATATTTCCTTTTATGTTAGTCAATGACTCAATGATAAAGTACAGTAGATTCTCATTATCAAGAACACTCAGATATAACAAAATCTTGTTATAACAAAGACATTTTAGTCATTGCACAGTTGTATTTCATTGCTTTTGCTACCTTGATGTAATACATATTGGTATACATCTGACAACATATTTTTTCCTGGTCCAAAGAAGTTTGTTACAGTGAGAGTCTACTGTATATTATGTTATGATGTAATATCTATGAAATTTGCAAGTGCATCTGTGATCACTAAAATATACACATCCAAACTTTTTACCATAAATTGAAAGTGCAATGGTCCTTTTTATTTGCACTTGAATAAACAACTAACAAAGAGGCAGTGAAAGTAGAACTAAACATATACAGTAAACTTCGCGTAAGTCGAATCACTGGGGACCACACAAATCACGACCTAGATGACATTTGAGTTACAGTTTTGTATATAATTCTATGTAAAGAGATGAAGGAAACGTATAGGGAATTGGAGGCTGTCAAAACTGTACCAATGTACAGGAAAAAATGAGAAAGGCAGAGACAGAATTGGAAATTTATGACATCTTTACAGTCATGCTGACAGGCAGAGATCAAAAGGTCAACCCATTAAGACCATCAAGAATGACAGTTATGGCCACTTCAACGTAGACGAATGATTTAACACATGTTTGCTCCTTTTGGGACTTGAAAATATGTTCGAGATAGGCGAAATTCGATTTAAAAAATCGACTTACAAGAAAAACTTCCCATTGAAAAAGCACAGAGCAAATTGGGACTGTCAAAAATATTTGACATAGGCGATAAATCGACTTGTGCGACGTCGACTAATGCGAAGCCATCTGTAGTAGGTATTTTGCTGCCAAGCATGAACCAATTTAGCAGAATGGAAATTCATTTCTTTACCATACTGTTGCAGTCATTCAGTATAATGAATAAAAATACATCACGTTGATAGCTTAATATCTAATGTAGAAGAATTTGAATTATCAATCATGCATGTTTCAGGTAATTCAGTTTGTCTGTTTTTTGTCATTAACAGTAACAAACACACACTTTTGCAAGAACATTAACATTCTAAGAAGATATGTCCTTGTACAAAATTCAGATCAAGGAAACAAGCTCAAATTGCTGAATTAAAATTGAAAGAGCAAGTTATAGGTATTTGTGTCAGTCTGTGTACCACATACACATACATGTAGTTAAACATGACAATGTCATAAAGGAAAACAAAAATGATATACCTCACAGAGTAATTCATATTCTCAAAAGGAATGTGTTTTCATTGAAAAAGTAACTTTTTAGTATATTCTAGCTAATCAAACCAATAGTTTCTTTAGATAGTACATATCTGTAATGAAGCATTTCACAAAAATGCCCCCCCCCCAAAAAAAAGTAATAATAATAATAAAATAAAATCCTGTGATAATGTTCAGTTGGGTAATTTTAAGAATTCAGGAAATTAAACTTAGCGTACTGTTTTCACTAAAAGAAAGTAAAA
Organism: Eucidaris tribuloides; assembly: GCA_001188425.1. NCBI lineage: Eukaryota > Metazoa > Echinodermata > Echinoidea > Cidaroida > Cidaridae > Eucidaris > Eucidaris tribuloides. The sequence goes on from JZLH01S0282648.1 coordinate 14,479, forward strand.
TGCTACAAAATTTCTTCCAATAGTACAGATTTAGACACAATGAGCAGTGTTCTCATGAATATAGGTCAAACAATTAATTTTGGACACACACACACAAAAAGACCACATGCAGGTACATTGCTTTTCAAAAGAAGAAGTAATCCTACAAGTTAGCAGGATATGTGTGTAAATTGAAACTAGAGAAGCATGGAATGTATCATGCATGATTTACCGTAGGTAAATGTAGTTTGCACAAAACCGTTGTTTGTCCGTGTTACCAACAACTGGTATGTCTGGAATGCGAGTAATTTCGTCTGGAATGCAAGTAATTTCATCTGTCATCAACTAACACTGATATCAGCGTGCTGTGCACCCGACCCGACCCATCCAGCATGTGTAAGTATACTTCTGTTATGTGTTTATAGTATTATATTGATGGGAAATTCAGTGTAAAGGGTATGTGCTTTGTTGAAGGCCCCCAAATACTCCTGTACTAGACCACTGTATAGAAAATGTAATTTTATAAAGTGGTGTTTGGTAGTACAAAATTGAAGAAATGCAGTAAAAAAGACTATTATATAGTTTAAGCTTAATTTTCACTGTGCAGTCATTATAACAACAAAATATGCAATCCCCATATGATTTAGAAAGATGGAAAAGAGTAGATCACTACGAAGTTCTGAAAAGTTTTTACTTGTAGGTGAAAGTCAGTTTGAAATTCAGTCATCTTATTCTTTTTCAGGAGCTGTTTCTGTTAGGAGTCACCACACCTATTCTATTTACAAGGATAGGAATTCACTTGTTAATATTATTCAGAAATTTGTGTATCTTGAACGTCACAGTAATACATAATTATTCTACATAAAAATGTAGTTATTTGCATTGAGAAGATTATGACCCTGGTAAAGTAATACAGCAAATATTTTGTTTAAAACAATGTTACGAATAGTAATGAAAAAAAATTAGTATTTGACTAACTTTTCCAGATATGTGTGCTTTGATATAACATTGTGTTTTTAACCTTCACCATGTTTAAATGTTTACCCCCTGAAAACTGATTGTACTACATTTTTGGCTATTCATGCATGTATCCAAGTTACCATAAATTAGTTTACACTTAGGTTTAGATGTAGGCCTACAGTGAGATAACACACTATACCTGGTTGAATTTCTGTCACAAAAAAAAAGAAATTTTCAAAAAAAAATTGTACCAGGAATGCTGTGCATGTTTTTGTTCCCATGCATCCAAACACTAGCCATATGTATTCACATATAAATGTAGTTACTGATATAGAATTCATATTTTACCATTAACTAACTTAGGCCTAGAAGTGTAAGACATGTAAAAATTTGAGATGGTATACAATTTGTCTCAACAAAAATTGTGCAAATATATAGCCCCATTTTTGGCAATCAGAAAATACTCTTGTGACATAATGCTCACATCAATGTCAAGGGCAGAGTGGTAGCTCTCAAATGCCATTTGTTCTGTTCTATTTGCTTGTTGTAATCTCAAGATATGTTAAGTTAACAACAAAAGGGTAAAATCACAATCGTGCCGCTTTTACTACAGTTAATGATAGCATTAAGCCCTCTTCCCAAGTAAAAGTGGCAAAACTGTGATTTTACCCTTTCATCGTTATTAAACATGTCTTGAAATTAAAAAAGCAAATTGAATAAAACAAACAGCATTTGAAAGCTGAGACTAAAGAAAAGAAATCCATCAAGCCAAACCTTCCACCCTTAATGGTAAAAATGAGAAAATCTTCCTATACAACAACACAACTACCACAATAAATACAATTCAAGCATTATTGGGAGATAAAAATGGATGCACATTGATAACAGCCATTTCATCTGAGATGTGTACAATTTTGATGTGTGTGTACCGTCGTCATTCTTTCCCAATAGTTGATGCCGATGGCGTTGGTGCTAATGTGCTCAGCTTCAGTGAGTCCTATGGCGGTGATGTCAGTGCCAGCGTTGACCCGGGCATGGACTCCGACACCGATGTGGACATCGACGATGTCCTGCCTTACGACGAGATGTTCGTCCTGCCGAGACACAAGCGCCGTCACCGGAAAGAGAGCGAAGATGACGATGGTCATCCGTTCTCAACTCACACAGATGACAGCCAGGAGAAACCGGTAGACAAGACAGATGGGGCACCAGATCAGGCGAAGACCACCGAACTAACAAAGACCGAAGCAAAGACTACAGTCATGCAGAAGATTCAATTTCTACAAAGCAAAGAGGAGAAAGCAGGCATACCACCACCACGCAGACAGTTATCGCCTTCAAGGCCCGCTACCAAAGAGCCGTCGCCTACCAGGCAGCCATCACCTGCCAAAGCCAGCGTGCAGCCCCAGCCCATGCTGCACGTAGAACCTTTTGTGGAGGTACCAGAGGTGGAACAGAAACGGGAACACGCGGTTCACATGCCCCCACATACACAGGCACAGTCGGCACCGCCTCAACAGCACGTGACACCATCATTTCAGAAACGGCCACCACAGAAACCGGAGGTGGTGCCAAAGCCGAAACCGGCACCGACCGTCGCCGCAAAACCGTTCACGGCACCGAAACCATTCACGGCACCGACTGCTGCACCGATGCCAGCACCCATCCAACCCCAAGTGGCACCGCAAACAAAGGCAGTACCAACACAGAAGAAACATCTGGTGCTGATGCCACCGGAACCGGAGGAACGCATCCCACCAGCTTTCATGAAATTCATCAACCACTGTCGCGTCAAACCGGGTCAGGTTGGACAATTTGAGGCGCAAATCAGTGGAACTCCGAAACCAACCGTGAAGTGGTTCCGCGATAACCAGGAAGTGACGAATTCTCCGTCGAGTAAGATTGTCGTCCGTCCAAATGGAACCACCACCCTTACTTTCCCCAAAGTGGCACCGAATGACACCAGCAAGATCACCTGCAAAGCAGAGAATGTTGCTGGACTGGCATCGTGTACTGCCAAACTTATTGTTGAAGGTAACCATAATTTTGTTTGTTCCTTTCTCATTCATTATTCTCCAGTAAGAATACATCTGTGTATATTTTTGATAGGTTTAAGCTCCTCCAGAATAACTTTTATGACCATGTTTATCACAATATGTTTTATATTCTTGTTTAATCATGATCAATTATACCTCATAAATAGTGGACATTTTTTGTGTTATTTACTCTAATCCACCAAATTTTCCTGAAGTAGAAAGATCTACACTGTATACAACAAAAAGTTTAAGATATTACATATTTCAAACAATCAAATCTGATATCACTATCTACTTAATGTAAATTGACAGTCTTCATATCTCTACAGCTGGTGCTATTACAATATTTTCTATTAAGTTTTAACATTGTGAAAAAAGAGTTTGTTTTATAAAAACTCAAAAGTAGGAACACAGTATTTGCTGGGAATCCTCAATCGGTTACCAATGATTTATGTGTCTGTCAAAGATTAAATCTATATTTCACCACATTACAGTTGGACTGTATGATAATTCATATGATCTTCAATTACAGCACATGATAACATCAAATGTCATTAATACTAGAAGTTAAGTTTGTTTTTAATTGAGAAATTTTGATCTGGTTGTTACTTATAAAAAATGAATAATGTACATATAAAAGAACTTCAGTATCCGTTTAAGAAATCAATTGTTTTAGGGACAACATTCAACATTTTTGGAGTTTTTCCTCTTGGAACTGAATCTATTCCCAGATGAAGAGCAGCGCATCATCCGTGAGACGAAGCACCGCCGCTTCATCCAGTCCACACTCATGGTGGCGCCAGAGGAGTGCTATTCCTCGGACATTGAGATCCAGGTCACGCCCCCAACGGCGCCCCCGGCGACGGAGAGTGGGGTTCCGCCCCGGGTCCAGCCAGAGCTGGGTCCGAGACCAACCCTACCGCCGTCCTTCCAGACCTACATCGGTAACCAGGAGGTGCTGGAGGGAGGTACTGTTCGCTTCGAGTGTCAGATCAGCGGCCACCCCAGACCCACTGTTAGGTGGTTCAAGGTGAGAAAAGCAGCTGTGGTGCAATAACCTTCACTTAATAGTCATCATTTAACCCTTAAAGGGAAAGTTCAGCCTGACGTCAAGTTGGTTTTAATAAAAGCAGAACAATGAGAGAAACATATTATTGAAAGTTTGCCAAAGAATATCAGAGTCATGAAGTTTCAAAATTTTAATTTTGTAACATCACATGCGAGCAGCTCCCCCATTGTCATGTACTATAATTTCCATAAAGTGCCATTTTATCAGAAATTGAAAATTATGTTACCTGTGCATTTGATATATAAGTAAAAACATTATTTCATACATCAATTATCATGAGCCAATAAAAAGTGGCAATTTATTGAATTACATGTAATATTTTTGACATATGGGGAGCTGCTCATATTTGACGTCACAAAATTTAAACTTTGAAAGTTCATAACTTCTCCATTCTTTAGTGGATTTTTGCCAAACGTTCATTAATATGTTTCTGTCATTGTTCTGCTTTTATTAAAACCAACTTGACGTCAGGGTGGACCTTGCGTTTAAAGATTCAATGTTACCTTTCTGAATAGTCAGTTTAAATTAGTAACTGAATGTAAATGACTAAAATACAAAAGAAGTGGATATTGATCGCCTAAATAACTAAATCGAAATCACTGAAATGAAAGTAGATAAATAGAATTTTAACACTTTGGGTGCTAACGGCGCACCGGCTTGCCCACGTGTAACTTTAATTGGATGCTAATAGTGCACAGGTTCATCAAGAAGACAATCAGTACATACCTTTCAATATGAATGATAAAAAACACTGAAAATCCTGCCAATTATATTTTTCGTGAAATGAAGTGAAGGCAGATTGGAAGATATAAATGGGTTAAAATATTTTGTCTCGATAGCATTTGGACTTTTTACAGAAAATCATATATTTTTTAAAGGTTATACACATAGTACAATACAATCAGTCTCTGGTTAACACATATGGATATTTAGCCCAGCAACCAAAGTATTAAACAATCTAGTTTCCTTACCTTTGACCTCTGTAGAGTGGTCGAGAACTGCGTCCAGACAATCGAATCACCATCAGGATAACTGCCGACGGTATGTGCATCCTGGAGATTTCGAACGTCTATCCAGAAGATTCTGGAGACTACATGGTGAAGGCGACGAACCAGGCCGGAGAGGCCACATCCATTGCTCAACTGTCGGTGCAATGTGAGTATCAAACATTAACTCATTCCTTCCCAGGTTTAACAGATATACTATGTACTGAGAGGCTGCAGTTGAAATTATGGCTGGCATATACACGTAGCACTATGTTCTGAGGGGCCCAGGCCCAAAGAAAATAGTGCTATGCCAGACACTGAAGAGAATTCATAATTTTAGCTAGTGTCCCGATGAAAGTGCATGGTACGTGTATGTTAAATTTGTATCCTACATCAAAAAATTGAACACAACATAAAACAAAAATATTATGAAACTCAAGAAGAATCCTCCCAATCACATTTGTTTAATAAGGTGGTATTTCACAGTTTCAGGTTCAAAATTGTCTAACCTTTTTAACAGTATTTGAAAAAAAAATATCTGGAGCTTAAAAGACACACTCAGATAATTGCTAAAAATTTGTTTAAGTGTTCAATACAAGAATATAAAGGGGAGTACTTTTTCTTGCAACTTTACCTGTACATGCCATCCTAAATCTCAGTAATAATACTATTGGGGACAATTTTACTTAAATTTGTGTCAGTAAGCATTTTTTTAAAGCCCTTTATGGCAGCACACTGGTTTCAGGTCTTCTTTAATCCTCTATAAACCCATTGGAGGCTAAGTATGAGAAATCTCGGTATAGGGTCTATGGAGAATGCGTGTCATATCAAAATCAAACAGTCTCTAACAGGTTAATCAAAGACTCCGGAGATATACATGATTTGGTAACCGTGGAACTGAAATTGTTAACTGGTTTTAGGGGCTGTGGATAAAACTTTAAATCCTGGTAGGAATTGCTCTATTTTGATTCTCTTCGTCATCATTTTTTTAAAAAAATCTAAGTAAAATGGACCAATGTATCATTGAAGCAAACAAAGAAATTTACTTTAGAACATTATGACTGTACTTTTTTATGGCAATACCCTATATAATTGTACATTGTGTATTTCATCACATACTGTGCATATTATCATCCCCTTTGTTTTGTGATAAAATTTACTTCCCACAGCTGATACCTATCAATATCAGAGAGACGTCACGGATTCAAGACAGGATTTGAGAATCCAAATCAGTCTAGATCCAGGCGTTGCAGGAGCGCCACCGCAGCCGGGAGTCGTACACGTTGCACCTGGAGTCACCTCTGGTGTCCAGGGTCACCAGGAGTGTACGGTGCCCACAGGCGTTCAGCTTACTCAGGGAATGCGCTGATTCCAGGTGTTTCTAATATGAGCACACAGGGGCGGTACAACAAGGGGAAGGGGGGGCATCAGGATGGATGTCAATCTTCCTTGACAGGGAATTAGTCACTACTTGGTATTCTGCGGAACCACTTCAAAGTGGGGGAGAGGGGCACCCACCAAAACTCTCAAATTTAGAAAACCATAGTTTTTTTTTCTAGTCTGATTAATGAAATTTAAATCTTTTTAACATTTCACTCCCCCCCCCAACAGTTTTAGTCCTGCCAGAGATTATACCCTCACCGCCCCTGTGATGCACCACCTATTTCTCTGGGGTACCATGTTTTGTAGAGTTTCTTTTGTCAATTAGCAGTATAGTTATATAGTAATCGTGCAGGTGTCACCAGGAGTTTTGGTGCCTACAAACATTCAGCTTACTCAGGGATTGCAGCTTATTCCAGGTCTGTTCATAATACACTCAAATCTGTCTCAGTGGCCACCTCTCTATAGCAACCAATCATAGTTATTTGATTCACATTCTTTAGGTGTTTACCAGTAGCAGTGCATGGAACAAAAATGAAAATAAAATAAGAAGTTTGTTTATTCTGCAAGATATATATTTGAAGCTGCTGCTATTATATGACTGTTGTGGTCTATTTAAAACTTACATGCATCAATTAAATCCAACTAGCCAAACCAAACAAATATATAAAATAATACAGTATGTTTGAAGTTAAAAAAAATATGACCTTGAAAAAAAAAAACCAAAGACAGTAGGTTGTGTAGTTGTTGGATATTCCCAGTGCAAATTGAATAGAGGGTGTGAAACAATCATTTTAATAACTATCATCAATCTATCGTGAAAGATTACAAGATATGGTGAAGAAGGTAAGCAGTAAGGTTGGTCTGAATGAGGAGGATGCTTGAGACAGAAAGAAATGGAAGGAGATAATGTCATCATGGCACAAAAGTCAGTAACCCTTCTTAAGAGGGGAAAAGAGAACTAAAATAAATGATGATAATGGATGATGAAATGGCAATTTGAATCATTCTCACGAGTTACAATTATACACTTCTAATGTTATCAGAATTCTTAATTGTGTTCTGCATTTATACTCAGGTGTTCCAACTCCAGCCGGTATGCCTTCAACGACAACAACACGAACCGTTGAGGTTGTTGATGGACCTCCTGATGTCGAGCAAACGACGGAACAACTGACAACCACAACAAGGAAAACGACCAAGCGAACCACGACAACAAAGACCATCACGGAAACTGTGACAGAGGAGAGTGACGTGGAGATTCCAGGGATGACATTCACAGGCTACCGTTTCCCATCACCGGGGCAACCTGGACAGCCGGGACAACCCGGACAGCCCGGGCAGCCAGGGGCACCGGGGGCACCTGGACAACCGATCCAAATCTATGGGCAGGCTGTTCCACCACAGGTAAAAACTGTACATAACATTCTGTAGTGATTTTCATTTTTAGGCTCATACACAAAAACTTCCCCATTCATTGAATGAATATTATAATTTTTTTGAAAATTGTTATAGTACAAGACAAAAAGAGTCAAAATTTTGACTTTTGCCCAGGGTGAAAACAGAACACCCTAAAACCTCAGTTTCATTCAATGAGATTGCAAATCTGGAATAATCTTTTAGAGAATGTAAGCAACTTAGAAGTGTCCAGTCTTTTCATAGAGAGCTAAAAAAATATCAAGAATATTGATATATAATTATATTATTTCATTTACTTTTTGTATTCCTCTTATTGATTGTATTATGCTGTGTGCTTAATATATTCACATGTATTCAGTTTTATTCCAAAGCACTTAACCATAACCTATAATTTATTCACGTTGTATAAGATATATATTTCCAGTTTTATTGTATTTTCATGCTATATCATGCTACATGTAAATGTGTGAAATGTATTTATATTGTACATAGTTGAACAAAGGCTCTACATTTGACTATGTGAATTTGCTATTTCCGTAGAGTCCTTTGACCAAACAAATGTATATGTATTTTGTCTTGTTTGTTTTTGCTGATAAACTCATTCATTCATTCATTCAGATGCCGCCGATCAACATCACCCTCAACATCTCCGGTTTCCAGGAGGCCATGCCGGAACCACCCAAATTCCGGCGCCTGGTGAACGACGTGACGGTGACCGAGGGCCAGTCGGTGCAGCTGGACTGCATCATCACTGGCCATCCCTTCCCCCAGATCACCTGGCTCAAGGACGACCAGATCATCCAGGACTCGCCCGACTTCCAGTACATCATCAACGGCAATCGCGTCTCGTTGCTCATCAACGTCACGCTGCCGGAAGACACGGGAGATTACACCTGCCGGGCTACCAATCCCTATGGCACAGCTGTCTGCACCTGTAGGATCACAATAAAACGTATGTGGAATCTTTAAGCATCACATTGATATCAATTACATGCAATATACTTTTTGATTTATTTTTGCTATCAGTAACAGGTAAAATTCAAAACTTAAGAGAAAAATGTGAATCAATCATTCAGGAAGTAAAACAAATCATGCAAAACAAACAACTCCCACTTTTTAGAAACCGTGTGATTACGTGATCTGGTAAAAGACTATGCTCAATGAACTGCAGAACACACCAGTTTTTAAAGGTATTGGCTAACATTTACCACAGTTAAAAAAATCTGAGCCACATGATTCCCCATGCTACCAGTGTCTTTGATGAGGTCTAAAAATGAAGCCCTGAAAAATTGTCTTTCAAAATGATTATTTAGTGCTTTAAAAAAGTGAAAATCGTAAGTTGACCAGATTCACTTACTCATTTCCTCCCATAGACTTACTGTGTGTACACCTAGGCTATTAAAACTCACCCTGAGTTTTAATTGTTTATTTATGCATAACTTGCCATTGGCATGTTAACTTTCCAAACTTTTGTATTCTAGGGTGTTTATTTGTCCATTTGAACACTACTATGTAGCTCAGATATCAAAGTTTGACAATTTTTTAAATTGAAGCTCCACAATGTTAGCCTATCACTTTAAGTTCCTTCCTTTTTCAATCCATTTGCATAATCAAACATGAACTTTATGTCATCCCCCTTTGTTAAGCATATCAAAAATTTGCATTGTACCCTCAGTTCATTTCACAGTACTTAAAAATTCATAAAATTGCATGATTCTTTTGTTATTGTCATATGCTATACAACATCAAATGTCAAATGTTACACATGTATATGTAAAATGCGAGCAAAACAAATTTCCTGATGGTCAATAAAATCTATTCAAAATCTGAATCTGAATATGTGTGAGCACAAGTACAGGTAGAGCAATACCTGTTGCTGCCATATGTGTATTCATGGGCTTGACAATACCTTCCATGAAATGATAGGGTTTTGTATTTGTTAAATTTTAATCTTTATTTTGTTCAGTCATCATGATAAGTCATTTTTATGATGTAATGATGATGTGATTCTTGAAGAAACATGCATATTATGAAACCTATTGAGTTTTATTTAAGTTTATCATAAGTACTTGATGTATTCATTTTTAACTTAGATATAACGAGACAGCTATAATTTACACTATCACAATCTTGTTTATACTTCAGCTGGCAAAATGCGGACTATGAGTGGTGATGAAGCATTCTCAGAATCTGAAGTGATCCGCAGAGTGAAGAAAACCACTACCACTACCACAACCAGGGTAGCAGAGAGTGATGTGGAAGCACCATCAGAATATTCCGAACGCACCTACCGTGTTGTCAGAAATAAACCACCCAAATTCCTCAATGAACTACTGGACATAGAGGTGTTAGAAAACAGTACGGCCAAATTTGACGCTCGAGTAACTGGTCGACCTTCACCGCAAATCAAGTGGTTCAGTGATGGTATTGAGATCCATCCAGGAGGACGCTATACCCTTCACTACGATGATCAAGGACATTGTTCTTTAACCATAATCAATGTGACTCGAGATGACTCGGCCGAGATTGAATGCAGAGCTGTAAACGCTGCTGGAGAAGAAGCATCGAGCTTTGCCGATCTTATTGTCAAACCCATTCCACAACCTGGTAAGAGACCTCGCAGGAGGCGAGATCAACAAACAGTGACTGTCCATGGCCAGAAGCCCAAGTTTGTGTCAGAAATCAAATCAGTCCAGGTTACTGAAGGCCATACTGCTAAATTTGTTGTCAAAATAAGTGGACAGCCGCGTCCCACAGTGACGTGGTACAAGAATGGACGACCTATTCCGCATGACGATCGTTACGTTGTCACCTTTGAAGAAGATGGCACCTGCACTCTCATCATTCAGAATGTGTGTCCTGATGATGATGCGGAATACATGTGTAAAGCTGTCAATGAACTTGGCAAGACCATCACATATGCTGATTTAGTTGTTGAGACGACAACTTGTCGGGATATCATAACAACCATTCACGAAGAGCCCGAAGAAGAGACCTGGACTGAACGGGTAGAAAAGGTTCATGAAAGTGACACTGAAAGTATCCGCACTATCACGACTACAACCACAACAAAGAAGGTTACCACTATTCTGAAGGAAGGACAAGAACCTACTAGTGGAACTGAGAGTGTAACTGTCGAAGTAAGACCAAGAGAGCGTCCCAGCCCTCGTGTTCCTTCAACGACACACGAGGTCACATTTGAAACAGATGTCGGCCAGCCAAGACCAGAAGGTATGGATGTGGAGGATTATGAGGTGATTCGAGAGTATGGTCCCAGACCTCGTCTCACCCACGAAGTAAATATTCCAATGGGACCTGGACAGCAGGAAATGACTATTCCAATCGGTACAACTCCACAACGCACAACCCAAGATGTCATGTTAACACAACAGGTACATCCTACAGTGACAGAGAGAGAGGTTATACCTGTGGAGAGACACATACCAGAAATGCCAGTGAGTATGCCTGTGGAACCTCAAAGGCCGATAGTGGATGAACAGATTCATGAATATAAAAGACACAGACCAGAGATGATTAAACCAGGATTTGATAAAATACAACCACCAAGACAAGTTGAGGAAAGTGTGCTGAGACAAGACAGGCAACCCAAACAAGTAACTGATGTGACATATCCGCTAAAAACTATGCCAGAACCACAGCCACCACCAATGGTCCATGAAGAAGATGTCAGTACGACAATAAAAAGGCCAGAGTACAAGATCCCTGGATTACAGGATTTGCCAGCACCGCAGCCAGCTGCACAAGTTCATGAACCATTGTATAAAGTGGATAAAAAGCAGCCTAGTGAGAGTCAAGTGTCCTTGAAACCTCTGGAAAGGATCAGGAAACCAGAAGAAGCTCCAAAGGTGCATGAACCTTCCATTGCACCAAAGGATGCAGTTCAGCCAAAAACTGTGTCATTAGAACTTCTACAAAGGACTCCAGTTTTAGATGAGGCTCCAATATTTCCAGAACATATTACCGATGTCAAACAGAAGTCAATGATTGAACCACTACATCGGTTACCAGAACCACAGCCTCCAGCCAAGGTGCAGGAATCACCAATAACTCCAGCTGCTAAGCACCCAACTGCTCCACAGGTATCTCTTGAACCGTTGAAAGAATTTGGAGAACCACAGCCAGCTCCCAAGATAAGGGAGGCACAAATTGCTCCACAACTGAAACCTCAGCAAGAGACTCCATCACTGTTGAAACCATTGGAGGAAATGCCAACCCCTCAATCACCAGCGAAGGTAAAAGAGGCACCAATCACACCACAAAAGCCAAAACCTTACCAGAAGCCTCTTTACGACTCATTGGCAAAATTACCTGATGCTAAACCTCCTCCAGAAGTTCGAGAACCTGAAGTCATTCCAGAAAAGAAGTTTCCTACCAAGACAAAACCGGTCAAACTTCCTGAACCGACAAAAACTAAAGAGGAAGTTATACAGCCGGACAGGAGGAAACCAGATAGATTTGAAATTGACTTTCCTATTGAACCAGAGTATGAAGAAAGAGTGCCATATGAGGAGCAGCCAGAGGTGGAATATGCTGTTACATTCCCGGAAAGGAAATCCAAACCAGAGGTGGCTGTAAAGCCTCTTGCACCAATCAAACAGCCATCAAGACCTGGAAGACCACAAATTGTTGAAGGTTTACAGAATACTCAAGCTGTTATTGGACAGGAAGCACGTTTACAGACTATCATTGTTGGCCTTCCCAGACCTCGGATTCAATGGTTAAGGGATGGTAGACCTGTTGATGGTGACCGCTTTCAGAGCATTGTAAGAGAAGACGGTGTATGCACACTTATTATAAGAATTGTGCTGCCAGAGGATCAGACAATTTATGAATGCAGAGCAACCAATCCCCTTGGTACTGTGTCAACGTTTGCTGACTTGACAGTTACCACAGAAGAAGTGGAAACTGTTACCAGGAGGACAACTACTGAAATCACCACGGAAACCATTACAACTGATAGTGAGCAAGAACGTGAGTATCCTCATAGAACTCAAATTGAGATTGGGCCTGCTCGTGATAGGCAAACGATAATTCCCCCAGTACAACGGCGACCAGATTGGATTGATAGTACTAGTGGTGAGGATCATATTGAAACAATTACAACAACTACAGTAACAGAAACTATCACCACAAAGTATGATGAAGACACACTTTCTGATGTGACACAATTTTCGGAAATTGATATTCATCCAGATTACAGAAGACGGCCGCAAGAAGTAGAACTCCTTATTGATGGGGTTAGGCCTCCAGAGAAGAGGACAGCTACTGTTCAAGCACAGCCAAGAGTGCCAGATAAACGTGAAAGATCAACTGCTGATATTGACAGGTCAGCTCCTTTGCCTCCAGTGGAGTTCATCATTGACACCAGACAAGAGGACATTCTTCAGCAGAATATGTATGAAACCACTACCAGGCGAGCAGTAACTACAGTCACAGAAAAAGTTACCAGAACTCAAGAGGACGAGGACGATGAGCCCATTGAAGCTTACACAATCGAGTATCCACAGGAGCCACAACAACCTGTAGGCTTTACATTTGACTTACCAACGCCAAGTACAGTAGATTACTCAGAAGAAGAAATTCTACCAAGGGACATAGCACCTCTGAGGATAGATCTTGAAATTCCAAAGCCACACACTATGGTTCCTGAACGTGAGGAAATTCATCCCGCTCCTCCCATCGATGTGTCATTTACACAAGAACCAATTGAGGAAATTGAATTGGGACCAGAGGAAGTAATTCCACGGGAAAAACCCAAACCAATTGAGGTTAAATTCCCACAGCAGGCAGTAAAACGGGTGTCCGTTGGTCCCGAGAAGGTTCTTCAAAAAGAACCAGAAAAACCACTAAAGATGACATTTCCTGAATCTGCAGTTACAGAAATTCCTGTGGGTCCTGAAGAAGTTCTAAAACGAAGTCTGGAACCAATTGATGTTACATTTGAACATGAAGCTGTGCAAGAGATATCTCTTGGTCCTGAAGAGATATTAGAACGGAAAAGGCCAGAATCACCACCGCCGCTTGAAGTGTCATTTTCTCATGCCCCTGTGGAAGAAATTATTTTAGGACAAGAGCCTGTGCTTGAAAAGCCATTTGAGCCAATTGCAGTGGAGTTTGAACAACAATCAGTGGAAGAAATCACCCTTGGCCCAGAAAGGTTGCTTGAAAAACCCAAAGAAGAGTATAAGCCACTTCAAATGGAATTCACTCATAAACCTGTTGAAGAAATTACTATAGGGCCGGAAAAAGTCATGCCAAAACCAAAGCAAGAGTCGCCTCCTCCATTTGAAGTTTCTTTCACACAGCCACCTGTTGAAGAAATCACTCTTGGACCTGAAGAAGTCAAACAAGAACCACATGAACCCATCCACTTGGAATTTGAAACTCTCCCAGTTAAGAAAATCACCTTGGGCCCTGAGAAAGTCACTCCTAAACCTCATGAAGAAGGAACTGAACCCATTGAAATGACATTTACTCAGCAGCCATTAGAAGAAATTGTACTTGGACCAGAAAAAGTAGCCCGTAAACCTGAAGCACCTGTACATCCTGAATATGAAGAGAGAGTCATACCAGCAGAACATGTACCAGATATTCAACCCGAGTACGAAACATATGTTGAGCAGAAAATTCCTACCAAACCACAGGTGGTGCAGGAGGTGCATCCCCAACCTCCAACAAAGCCACAGACTCAGGAGGAAAGAGGTAGGACTGTTGTGGAGTTTGATACACAGCCACAGCCTCAACAAGTAGAGTTTGTTCTTGATATAGGGCAACCTGAAGAAGAAACCAGAACTGTAACTGAAACAATTACTACAACTGAAACTACAACAACGGTCATTGAACAGGAAGAACGACATGTACCTGAAATTGAAGAAGTAATCTTTCCATCCGATATGCAACCAGAAAGAGAAGAAGTGGTTTTCCCACAAGCAGTACCAGAGAAGAAATATTTAGAACCATCTCATGAAGAAGAGTACGATATGCTTCCAGAGGATGCAATTCCACAACATGCACCTCTGTCACCTAAGGAGGTGATGCCAGCTGAAGCTGCTCTTACTAAAATGCCTCCTCATATTTTGAAGGCACCAACAAATGTTGAAGTTCCCCTTGGGGAAACAGTACGTCTAGAGTGTCAAGTTGCAGGAAAACCTCAGCCAACAATAAAATGGTTGAGAGATGGAAGGCCTGTAGAAGGTAACAGATACATAACATTAATTGAGAGAGATGGTACTGTTGTGCTTGTGATTAACCCTGTTGAAGAGGTAGATAACACAGAGTTTGAGTGCATTGCAACTAATCAAGAGGGTACTGTATCAACATACGCTGAAGTCTTTGTTGTAGATGAAAAGAGTAGTGTTCCGTTGAAACGGAAACCACGTGAACGTGTAGATGTATCAGTAACACCACAGAAAAGAGAAACAACCGAGATTTCAATAGAAAGACGAGAGGAAAGACCACACAAGGCTATTGAAGTTACAGTGGATGTTCCTAAAGAGCCAGTGGTGGTTGAAGAGATTCAGCAAAGACCTAGGGGACCTGCCGATCATGTTACAGCTGTTGACAAACTACCTCAACAACCAGAGTATGAAATTCATGTTATGCCTGAGACACAATCAGAAGAGGAAAGAATTACTACTGTTACAAAAACAGTGACAACTGTTCAAGGTCAAGAAATAGACACTCGAGAGAAAACACAAGTTGTTATTGATCAAGACAAAAGACCATTAGGACCTGTCGAACTAACTTTTGAAATTCCTAGAGAGGACCAACCTGAATTTGAAGAGGTTGTAAAACCAGTAAGGAGAGTTTCTGAACAACCTGAGTTTGAAGTGCTTGTAATGCCAGAAGAGCAACCAGAAGAAGAGACCATCACAACAGTCACAGAAACGGTCACAACTGTTGTTGAAACTACAGAAATACCAGAGAGGCAGGAAACAACAGAAATCCTGATTGACCAAAAGGAACGACAGCTTGGACCTGTTGAGCTGACCTTTGAACTTCCTTCTGAAGAAAAACCAAAGAAACTACCTGAGAAGAAATTTGTAGAACCATTTGATCAGGAGGAATCAGTTTTATTACCTGAGGATGCTTTTCCACAGCATACACCAATATCTCCCAAAGAGCTAACACCACCTGAAGCGATTGTCACTAGGGTACCACCACACGTTCTTAAGGCCCCAACAAATGTTGAAGTGCCTCTGGGTGATACAGTACGTCTGGAGTGCCAAGTTACTGGTGAACCACAGCCAACAGTACGCTGGTTGAGGGATGGAAGACCAGTTGAAGGAAATAGATATATAACCCTTATTGAAAGAGATGGCACAGTTGTTCTTGTCATTAGTCCTGTTGAAGAGATTGACGACACTGAGTTTGAGTGTGTGGCAACCAATGAAGAAGGCACTGTTTCAACACATGCTGAAGTGTATGTTGTAGATAGACCAGGTGAAACAAAACCTGTTCGTAAAGATAGACGCAAACCACATGATGTTGCAGAGGTATCAGTTACACCAGAAAAGAGAGAAAAAACACACATGTTAATTGAAAGAGCGGAGGACAGACAACTAACAGGAATAGAAGTCACAGTAGATGTTCCTAAAGAACCTGTGGTTATTGAAGAGATCACTGAAAGACCAAGGGGGCCTGCAGATTACGCACCTGATGAGATTCCTATGCAAGAATATGAGGTACATGTCCAACCTTTAGAATTTCCAGAACAAACTGAAGAAGACACATTTATCCAGACAACAAAACAACCACAGAACAGGTTACCAGGATGATAAAAAGTGACGAGGTACCACTGCATTATGAAACAACAGAGGTTACAGTTGACAGAGAGGGTAGGCCACTTGGTCCAATAGAACTCACATTTGAGGTACCACAAGAGGAGCGTCCCCCAGTTGATAGAGAAATCATTCTACCTGAACAACCAGAGTTTGAAATTCTCATGATGCCACAAGAGCCACAAGAAGAAACCATAACAACTGTCACCGAGACGGTCAAAACTGTAGTTGAAACTGAAGACATACCAGAAACACGAGAAACAACGCAAATTGTCATTGATCAAGAGGAAAGACCACTTGCACCATTTGAACTAACTTTTGAAGTGCCTAAAGAGGAACAACCTGAGTTTGAAGAAGTTGTAATGCCAGTTGACAGGGGACCTGAACATCCTGAGTTTGAGGTGCTTGTTATGCCTGAAAAACAAGTGGCTGAAGAAACTGTTACAACTGTTACAGAGAGAGTGACAACTGATGTTGAAACTGATGATAGACCAGAAACACGAGAAACAACTCAAGTTGTCATTGAACAAGAGGAAAGACCACTGGCACCAGTTGAACTAACTTTTGAAGTGCCCAAAGAGGAACAACCTGAGTTTGAGGTGCTTGTCATGCCTGAAAAACAAGTGGCTGAAGAAACTGTTACAACTGTTACAGAGAGAGTGACAACTGTTGTTGAAAGGGAGGAAAGACCAGAAACACGAGAAACAACGCAAGTTGTCGTTGAACAAGAGGAAAGACCACTTGCACCAATTGAACTTACTTTAGAAGTGCCCAAAGAGGAACAACCTGAGTTTGAAGAAGTTGTAATGCCAGTTGAAAGGGGACCCGAGCAACCTGAGTTTGAGGTGCTTGTCCTGCCTGAAAAACAAGTAGCCGAAGAAACTGTTACAACTGTTACAGAGAAAGTGACAACCATTGTTGAAACTGAAGAAAGACCAGAAACACGAGAAACAACACAAATTGTCATTGATCAAGAGGAAAAGCCACTGGCCCCAGTTGAACTGACCTTTGAAGTTCCTAAAGAGGAACAGCCTGAGTTTGAGGTGCTTGTTATGCCTGAAAAACAAGTGGCCGAAGAAACTGTTACAACTGTTACAGAGAAAGTGACAATTGTTGAAACTGAAGAAAGACCAGAAACACGAGAAACAACACAAATTGTCATCGATCAAGAGGAAAAGCCATTGGGACCAGTTGAACTAACACTTGAAATTCCATTGGAAGATGAAGTGGAGAGGAAGGATACCCCTCTTCCCAAACATGTTGAAAAGAGAGAACAGCCTTTCCCTGAAGAAAAAAACTTGACACTCTTCCTGAAGAAGATCAGCCAGATTCAGTTTTAGCAGAACCTGAAGCCTTTACCAGGAGTAGAGGTTGTTGTGAAACAAGAGCCACCTCATGTCGTCCAACCACTTGAAGATATTGTGACAGGTATTGGAGAAACAGTACGATTTCATTGTCAAATCACCGGTCACCCACAACCCAAAATTCAGTGGCTCAAGCATGGGAAACCTGTGACTGGTGAGCAATATGTTACGCTTATTGAAAAAGATGGCAGTACTGTCTTACTTATTTCACCTGTAAAGGATAATGATGTAACTGACTTTGAATGTGTGGGAACAAGTGAAGAAGGCACAGTATCTACGGTGGCAGAGATTGTAGACCGTGAAAAA
>JZLH01S0282658.1:0-17733 GCA_001188425.1 Eucidaris tribuloides
GCCGCCCTGCTTTATACGTAATTTCTAATAGCCAATCAGAGAGATGGACGTCTAGCTAAACCTTTTTTTTTTTTTTTTTTTTGTTTTGGTTTTGTACGTCTGTGGCTTACAGACCACATAGCGCCCTCCTACTGGAAAAAACGAACAAAGTTGCACTGTGTAATGAATGATCCAGTTCCACCAATACCTGACAATTTTTTTACACTGCGGCATAAATTTTGTAAAAATCAAAAAAATGAATTGAAGCGACGGTCCTTCATTTTCAAGTTAGCCTACTTATAAGCTGAAGTCATTTATAAAACTATCCATTTGGAGCCAACTGATTTTCAATTTATTTTTGTTTAGAAAGGTGAATTCAGAGCATTCTGCTTCCCACGATGCCAGGAAAACAACCACTCATTACTAGCTTTTGTACACAAAAAAGTATAGAGTTGTACCATGGCTGTTGGGGCATCCCAAAAATGTTGAAATAGGATGTCTTGGTTTTGATTTGGGGGCATTTTTCCTTGTAATATTTCTAAATTAATGTTAGATTCTTAAATCACCCTAAGTCCCTATCACTTTTCCTTCATATGATTTAAGGGCGTCAGTTACTTAGGTTTGCTAGACTTCTCTTTATTAAAAAAAAAATAGTATTAGAGGGTTAGACCTATTGTTTGCCTCTGCTAGAGTGAGACTAGTAACAAACTCCTAATTAGATCTATGCTAGCTTCCTACCAAAAACCTGCCTGAAAAGATGGGGTAATTTGTTATCTTTCTCTCCAGAACCCATGATATGCTTTTCATCCTTAAAATATCTCTGATAGTAGAATCTGAAACGAGTAATGTTATAATATAGGCGTTTTTGAATGGCTGGGTTGGGGGGGGGGTTGCTCTTTCGATGCTCTGCAGGAGCGAACCATCTTGCAGCATAAAGCACCGTACATGTAATATTAATTGAGCATTATTAGTTTTTTTTTCATTACATTGTATTATTCATTTACTTGTGTGTTTGCATTTAACGGTGAACCAAAAAAAAAACGTCAAAAGGAAAGGATTGGATCAAGTGCTATATTCTTTTTACAAAACATATTTACTTACCGCTCCTGGCGATATTCGTTGAACAGTTTATTTTTTTATATAGCGCGTCCGGCTACGGCAACGTATTATGGTATCACGCTCGGTGTCCGTCGTCGTTGTTAACTTTTCCTTGTAAACGCCATAACTTCAGTTTACTTAACCCTAGCTCATATACATTTTGATGTGTTGTATACTAGCATGATCCAGGAAGTCTATTGAATTTTTAGGTCGAGAAGAGTGCAAAGGCCAAGTCACAGTGACATTTTTCGTTTCCGCGGTTACAGCGCAGGACGTATTATGCTGCTCTCCCAACGACACTCTTGTTGTTAATAAATATCAGGCCGTAGTACTGATACTCTTTGAGGTTTTGATTATAATTAGCAATGATGTATAGTGATTGAGATTCAATTAATCACGATAATGAAATACTGTTACATTATGATACCATGCATGTTGAAATCACAATATGTTTTTATTTCAAATACAGGTAAACAAGCACAGATTTCTACGAACATATTGCCATGCAGAATTGAAACGAGGATGGCCATGGTGGAAATCAACACCTTTGAATAAAAGCTTTTGGAACCAATCAACATACTAAGACTCGGTGAACGAGGCAAAATTACTGATAAAAAATGATGCCACTGACAAAATACAGATTGAATGTAAAGTATATTACTTCTTTTATATCCTGCAGAGGATAGTTGTACTTGTTAGCCTTATTTCTATGTCCGCAGGATTTAGCATCAATCTTAATATTTACATTAAATTATGTAACTTATTTATTTTCTACGTTCACTAATTATTTACTGAGATTATTATTTTTTTTTGGTTGGAAGGTGTTATTATTTACATATTGACCACAATTTAAAGAATTACTAAAATAACTTAAAATCAAACAGACAAACTTATGTTTTAGCTATAGAGCAAAAACTCATATTAAAATCTTATTTCGATTCATTTCATTATGAGATCACATATATTTATAAAATTGCATTGAACCAGGAAAAAGGTCCTGTTCATGTACATAAGAAAAAACATGTTTTAGCATCCTACTAGAAGATGCAGAATAGGTTTTTCTGCGTCTAGTCAGTATTAAAACTCTTATTATAACAAGATTACTGTGCAACTAACAATTGTAAATTATGTCTGAAGTACATTTTCAAACTTAATATAAAAATCAAATGTTTTACAGATTTGTTCATTTTTGCATTTACCAGCTTGAACTAAATCGAATGATACAGAGTTTGGAAGATACAACATTATGAAAACTCAAAAACATCAGATTGTTAACATATTATGAATAAATTGCTGATCCAATTT
Organism: Eucidaris tribuloides; assembly: GCA_001188425.1. Lineage (NCBI taxonomy): Eukaryota > Metazoa > Echinodermata > Echinoidea > Cidaroida > Cidaridae > Eucidaris > Eucidaris tribuloides. The sequence continues at coordinate 2,383 of JZLH01S0282658.1, forward strand.
ACTTATTGATGCATTATTTAGGAGCCTGGTGTTTGATTGGTTTGGATTCATGGTACAGAGCCATGTCAAGACGAAAGCAATGCAGTGATTTTCTCACAACAGACGCATGTAAGTATTAACTGTATATTTTAATAAAGTAATTCTTGCAACAAAAGATTATGTTGTGAAAAAGAAATGAGTAAAATATGTGGTTAAATTTGTATGACTTCAGTTAAAATACAGTATGTAGTTTTGAATATACCATTGTTAAACAACAGACATTTCTCGAGAATAATTGGCATTTGAAGAGTCAAATTAAACAAAAATTACCCACTCAATATCTTACTATTGCGTGTAATTTGCTTACGTGTGTGTAGTAATTATGCAATACACAACAGCATTCTCGCAAGATTTTACCTGATTGTTACTAGCATTAATGACTTTCCACACTTACATTAAAAATATCTAAAGTAACAGACAAAAGCACTCACTATGCTGTACAATGCCACTAATCTTACTGTAGTATGTATTGTAACATTGTTTGGGGAAACATAATAAAACCAAATTAAACTTTTCTTTTACAGAAAAAGGCTTTCTTCAAATGTTGGCTCCAAATTAATTATCAGGTGAACAAACTGACCTCCTTATTTTTTAGTCTGAACATTAAGATTGACGATATACACAAAATAATCGAACTTCTATTTTAATGTTTAAGATACACAATAAATTACTTCCCTTCTTCCACAATGCATTTTCCCTTAACATGGATGCCCATGCCTACCCCACGCGCCATCGCAACCAATTTTCATTAAATCACCGAAACTCCTTTTAGCCATAAGTCAATTCGGCACAACGCGGCCTATATTGGAATTCCTCCCACTGCATATAAACAAGCGACATCTCTTCACTCCTTTAAGGCAAACACCAAAGAAATACTTTTATGCCACAATAAAATACAGAATACGAGTAACTATATTACATGTTATCTTATACCCAACAACAAACCAAATTTGGTCCACCCCTCTCTTTTCTCTTGTTTGATGCATTGGTTTTGTAGGTATAGTTTTTTTTTTTTTTACTTTGGCTGTCCATCTATTCAAAGCATGCGCTAGTTCTAAGAACGGATGGCCCGTTGCTCATCAAATGTGCAAAATTGTTGTATGGTTATATTTGTAGGAAGTTATTAATTATTTTGGTCATATGCTTTGATGCTAATATCTACTTTATCATTTTCTTTCATAAAATGTAAATGATTTTACATGTTATTGGTAAATTTTATCTGAAGTATTTCATGTAGAATTGAACTTACTAATATGTTATATTTTTTTGTTATGAAAGAAAGCATGAATGCCTAGAAAGTAAAACTCATTCGAAAACAAACAAACAAACAAACTGGTGATAATTGTGCATGAAGATACACAAGGCATTTTGATTCCATTTGAAATTTGGGATATTTCGATTACTTGCTTCTTGATATTAATATCAATGAAATAGGTATTAGATAATGCATTTTAGATGGGCGTTTTTGAGGAATTAGTGTCTTCTCTGATCTGTAATTTAAAAATTAGTTTTCTTGCAGCAGCAACACCTAATGATCAACTGTGGCTCTCATTGACAACATCTCTGCCTATTGATACGGCTTCAATGTTCTTCAGTCCTGCTCTAGTCTCCATCTTGTAATTTGATTATTCCATCTATCTGCAGTTGTCAGTTACAGTGTTCATTGATGTCTTCAGACTGACGTTTTTTTGCAAGCGGTCATCTGTGATGAATGAATACTGGCATTTCCAGAGAACAATTGGACAGTCTATATTACGATAGAGGAGGTCTAATGTGCAGCATGAGAAAATAAAACAGCCGGTGATGGCATTGTATACAGGAAAGTTATAACAAATAACAACAGTATACCCTAAAACTGTGTAAAATCGGGAGATATACATAATCAAAATGATTTCTGGCTTGCGAAATTGAATCACAGGTTAATTTTTGCTCAACAAAACATTAAGGCCAAAGCGCAAAGTAATATTTTGGTGATTTTTCTTTTATTTTGAGAGAGGCTTTATGCCAAAGGTATATCACACAATAACAGATTTCTTGAATGTCCCCCCACCCCCCCCAAGAGATTTTTCAAATTATAAAAAAAAAAATAAGACAATATCAGAATCTGTTATTGGTGTGATATGACCTAGGGTATTAACGCCTTTCAAATAAAAAAAAATCACCAAAACTAAAATTTGAGCCTTTATTTTTTAATTCTTATTATCAATTTGTTTCGTAAATGGCTACAATTGGTAGGCATTACTCATAGATAGTGGACACATAATAACCTATACTATATGAAAATGATATATTTGCTTATGCGGTAAACAAATATGCCGATAATGAAGCCTTTAGAGTCAGAGTAAGCCACATTCATTACAATTATTAATCAATAATTTCTACTTTAATTGCAGGAGTGATATACAATGCACCAACACATTGTTTTTGTTCGTCTATTTTGTATTCACAAAAAACCTGTTTAAAGTAGAGGCTTTAAGTGCATGGCCATGATAAGTATCTGAGGGGTAATTATACACAATATAACTTCATTTAATATGAAGTCCATTACTAGGTAGGCAATTGCTATGGTGTTGCCAGAAAAATTGTGATCAAATATCCTACTATAATGGGGTTAAATGTTGTAGGAACACAAATTAGATGTTTTAAATAAAAATACACAATTGATGGAGGATAGTAACAGTGTATCAACAATTCAGCGATACAGGCAGATGTAGTATGTGTTGGAATTATCTTTGTAGAAGTAGGAACCAACCAGCTGCTGCATACAGTAGTCCGCAAAGAGACTCTGTAAGTATCGAGTAAGTATTACCCTTAAATTGAGCGCTAATTGCATCTGTGCAATTCAGACATAAATTGAAACAATTGTAACAATATTTTTCTCCTCACCTTTGTCATGCAATTCTTGCCATTATATCTGTATATTTGTGAGTGTGTTTGTGTGTCTTATCTGAATGTCGTGTGTATGTTGTGTCAAAACTATACATAAACACACACACAACAAAGCCCATCCACACGTAGACACAATACATACAAAACATTGGAATTGTTTGTAGCGTATATGAGGGGTTTCTGTTGCTATCTGTGTTGTTTTGTGTGTGAAATTATCTGATGTTCGCTTTTTTTCTCTGTGATGGGTCTGATAGTATATTGCTGTTTTGGCTTGCATGTGTTTTATGTATGTCTATGTGTCTGTGTGCTAAGTGTATCTCTATGTGTCTTGGCTTGTCTCTGTATGTGTATGTGGACGGTGATTTCGTGTCTGTGTGCTGTCTGTGTCTGTGTGTGTCTGTAGTCCTGTATATGTCTATTGTGTCTGTGTTTGATCTGTGTGTTCTGTGTGTTGTTAATTGTCTGTATGTAATGTGTGTTGCATACACTACATTACACACGACACACACAACATACACAACCGAACCTAGACACACAGATACATACAAAACACACAGTCGAAACACACACAAAGACATACAGGAGAATATGCGTCACAGAATACTATACAAATCACACACAGACACAGACAACACATACAATACCATTCTTTCACGTCTTCTTCCCACACCACACCCTCTAATCAACATTCCTCACCCGCACAAACAGACACCCATACATATAACGGACACCCAAAGCACTGACCGACTACAGACAGAAACACAGAGACCACAAATAGACACATACAGACACAGAGCACACACACACTATATCACTATGACTCGCATAATACACAGACACACAGACATTATCAACATAGACACAGAACATAGAACAGACAAACTACAGATACAAAAACAGATCATACAAAAACATATAATGCACAGCACACACAAAACACATTGTAAAATACAACACACTTACAGACACCCCAAACACAAAAAACACAACACTACTCAGACACAAAAACAAAACACAGTACAGACAAACTGGAACACAGATCACACACCATACAGAAACAAAATGCACAGACACAAAACAAACCTAACAAAAACAACCCAAACAGAAACATGCAGACACATATGCACCGACGCAGAAACACTAAGGCGAATAATTATATTAATATGATACTTATGACACTTTCTGCTATTATACTTACATCTAACTTACTACTACTATTACTACTACTACTACTCTACTATACTACTACTACTACTACTACTACTACTTACTACTACTTACTAATACTACTAGTAACATATGATATAGTAATAATTGTGGGAATGTAAAATAATAAATCATAATAATAAAATAATAATAATTACATAATAAGAAAGATAACACCATTCATAATGAAACAGAGATAACACTAATTAATGGTCTTCGCTCAATGCACCTCAATGGCAATTTTATTTATCGAGTAATGTGGCATTGATTCGCGACTTAAATCAGATGGTACGTTTAAATTTCATTTTTTTGGTTATTGATGGTACCGCAACTTGATTATTAGAATCAATTTTAAAATCGAAAATATCGATCTAAACTTCAGCTTAGTGAAACAGTTTCAGAGGATTAAAATCGATTTTAAGAGTATATCAATCCTAAAATCGATCCAATCGATTTAGGATTGCTTTTAGTTCTTAGTGAAAACTCACAGCGAAATTGATATCGATTTTAGTCCTGAAAATTCAATTCTAAAATATGTTCAATCCAATCGATTTTAGAATTGATTTTAGGGCTTATAGTAAACACCCCCAGGATCGATGCCTCTGGTACATATGATAGTGTAACTCTGAAAAACTACATACAAACATGCATGTACTTTATGAGAATTTCAACATCTTTTTAGTGATTTGTATTTTCTTATGAGGCCTTCTTGTTTCACAATAACATTGTTTTAGATTATAAATAAACTATAGTGTAGGACCAGGACCCAAGTGTTATTTCAAACATTGCCAATTTGTAGAAGGTGATGATGTCATGGGTAATGAAGCAGAAATAGAGTGACTTTCTTCCTTTTTCAGACCCTTTATACATGTACATTACAATACGTATGCCGACTTCCTGCGCTAGCTGCGCCCGCTAAGTTTGCGTCTTTGGAAAATCACATTATTAGCAAGAAATTGTCAGATTTTTAGCTAGCCTTTGCTCTGCAAAAACGACCATTCATTTCTTTTACTGATTTGGTATTTTTTACGAATGACAGGGTGGCAAGTGGATCTATAAATGACAGGCTAAAAACTTAAGGAGCCAGCCGGGCTTTTCAGTAGGTTTTTTGAGGAGCCCGCGGAGGTTTTGGGGAGCCAATGGCCACCGGGCTCCCGCTAAAGTCAAGCCCTGACTGAGTGTCCAATAGACAGATTTTCCATGAACGGTAAGGCCATGGTCTGATAGACCGATTATAGAAAAGGGTCTAGTAGGCCAACTTTGAAAAAAGGTCTAATTACTGGAAAGGGTCTGATAGACTTATTTTGGAAAAAGGATCTGATATTTCTTTCAGAACCTTCTGATAATTGGTCTATCAGACCCTGTCTATTGAACCACCTGTCCATCGGACCCTTTTTGATAGTTGGTCTGTCAAACCCTCAGTCTATTGGACCCTCAGTATTGAACCCTCAGTCTATCAGACTGTCACTGCCACTTTTGCTTATGTAGACTCAGGCCACATCTTACAAATTTCTCCCCATATCCACATGGACATGTCCATTCCCTTGTCCTTTTCTTCTCCTTGTCCATACTTTGCTGGTCTTTAAAGGCCTACTGTCGTGACAAGTTGAAAAATGTCCTCTTTTGACTAAAATCATTAAAAGTATACACTAATGACACCCATAATGCAACAGAAACGGCCATGACAGTATGGAAAAATACAGCATTTGTTTTCCTCCCACAATCTGTAAGATATAGCACTGCAACAGGCCATGTTCGTGAAGATGTGTGTGTATTCCAAGATTAGTTGTCATCCTTAATGTTGCTGAATTGACCCTTGACCGTGGGCCTTTAAAAGCCATTGTTAATAACCAGTGTCCATTACCCAAACCCAGGTGAAGTTTTTCTTGAATTTGAATGCTTGAAAGTAAACTTGTTTGTTAAATGCATGTAGTATTCAAACACTGAATGATAGACTAGTCTGTCTAGCCCTCTGGTCTTGTCCAGGACAAGGGCAGGACTAGGGGGCATCATGATGATGGAAGAGGGCTCTACTGCAGGCTCATCAGGCAGTAAGCTGGAGTCAGAATAGGCTAACATTAACTAAATCTGGTTCATTAAAACAACAGATAATCAAAATTAACTAATTGATAAACTCTAATACAAACAAACTTGTCTGAAACACCACTGAAAGCACATGGTACTACTAGTACCTCTTGGATTCCAGTAATCATCCCACCCGTATGGTAACGTATTTCATATTTCCCAGTATTTCCCGGTAAAAAGGCGGTAAATACCGGTATTTCCCACCTGTCCGGGAAATAGGCAACCGTCCGGGAAATATGCCAACCGTGGTTAGAGATTATTGACCTACTGTTAGGCTGGCAATTGTGGGTTTTCCAGCGTGCGTGTGCGATTAGTCGGCCAATATACATTATGTTATTTGATTAAGTTGCTTTTTCAGCCAATCGCATAGTTCTGTGAACATACATGTAGCGAATGATAGCACTTTGTATGTTGATGTCCGAGATTGTTAAGATTGACATTTGGTCTGCATTTCTTACATGTAGGTTCGTCTCTGCCATGAGCATAGCTCTTTCAATGGTAGGCCTATAACGTGGACATTCTATTAAGAAATGGTAAACAGTTTCTAGTTTAGGGCAACTATTGCAGTGACCATTTTCGTGGAAGCCTAGTCTGAGGAGATCAGCATTTAGGCCTAGAATTCCTAATCATAAACTCCTGATTATTTTTTCATCTCCTCTGTTTAGGGAGGTAGTATACTTTGATGGGACTGTTTTTTGTATATTTTTAAATGAACAGTTTGACGTTTGCCAATGCTGTTGCCAAATTTCAAACATGTTGTTTCTTATCAAATGCTGCTGGACCAGACAGTATAATGTAGTGGGAGAGAGGGCGCGATGACTGACTACTAGACTAGTCGTAGTAGAGATGAATTTTCTCAATCGTGCTCCTGAACTGCTGAAAATTTTGAGTGATGAACTAGTTATAATGTCGGGTGGAACTCGATTCCAAGCCAGCTGCTCACAAAAAAAGATTGTTTTAAGTTGCTCTGTGTTACATTGAAGAAGTTTGAAACCTTTATCGTGATTTATGACTTATCTTTCTAGTATATTTTGAGTTTGATGATCTTTATATTGTCTAATTTTTATATTTCTTTTTGGTCTTGCTTTTACGAGAAAATTAACAGTGGGTAATCCTGGGACAGGAGTGGTACTTAAGCTTGGCTCCGTGTACGATGTTAGATCCTTAATTCTTACAAGGCGAAAAATTGCATTTTTGAATAGATGAAATATTTTCAGCATTAATGAATAAATCTGCATGATTTCTTCAGTTCAAGTATAAAAGTTTCATTCAAAACAGTTTCGTTTCTTAGTTAAATTTAAAAAAAAATCTAAAATTTTAGGTGCCGGATTTTTGGAACCCTGTCCCATGCCTTCACACCTGAATGAACATTTACCAATAGTAGCTACAGAATGCAGACGTGTGTAAGGGGTAATATAGCATCTACTGCACTATACACCACTCACTTGTAATGGGTGTGCATGTGAGATTTTTCCAAGGCCCTCCAAAAAATGTTTTGAGTGAATTACCCACATGATTTGTTTTTGTTCAGGCATGAACATTTGGTGCAGAACAGTTTTGTTTCTTGAATTTAAAAAAGAGAATTCTAAAAATAATGTGCCAGCTGTTGGAACCCTTTCCCATGGCTTCACACATGACTGAACCCCTCCCACCTCCAGTCATGCCGTGGGAATGGGAGAAAATGCACTACGAGACTGTGTGCAATTTTTATTAATGCCAAAAAATGCATAAATTCTGAATAGATGTATGAAATAATTTCAGCTTTAATGAATAATTGTACTTAATTTCTTCAGTTCAGGCATGAATTAAGTTTGGTTCAAAACAGTTTTGTTTCTTAAATAAAAAAAAATCTGAAATTTTTAGGTGCCAAATTGTTGGAACCCTGTCCCATGCCTCACACATGAATGAACATTTGCCAAGAGGAGAATACAGACAGCTGTAAGGGGTAATATAGCATCTTTTGCACTATATTCCCTATGCTTGTATGGGTGCCCACCTCCCTGATTAAACAGTTACATGTACCATGAGGAGAATATAGGTAGTTGTAAGGCGTAATGTATGGGTGCGTGTCCCTGGGTGTACGTGTGTCAGTCACAGTGTCTGTGATGGCTAACCTGAACCCTGACTGAGCTTAGAGAGTGAGACTGAGTGTAAGGTGTCATGAAACTATGAAACCAGGGGAGGACATTTTGACCCCCCCCCCCAAAAAAAATGGACAACCTGAAAAAAATCACTTATGGCTATGCTGTACATGTACATTGTAAAAGCAATGAAAGACAAAATGCATTGCATTGACAACATTTCAGTTCATAAAAAATTAGAAAAAAATTAATACTAACAATTAATGCCAGGTCTACATGTAGATCTACATACGGATCTTGTAGTAAGAGTCTCCCATAGGAAAGAAATTGGCCTGCCGCATACTGCTGCCGCAGACCTGCTGCAGACCTGCCGCAGACCTGCCGCAGACAGGCATCATTTTCACATGCAAATTAGCTCTTGCCGCAGACTTTGCTGGAACCTTGCCGCATACTTTTTCAGGCCAGTGAGCTTTGCTGAAGAGTCTGCCGCAGACTTGCTGCAGCCTTTTAATATTGAATATTCATCAGGAAGAGTCTCAGCAGACCTGCTCAGACTGCGGCAGATTCACTCAGCCTTTTATTAATGATATTCATCAGAAGGGCGTGCCGCAGATCAGCCGCAGATCTGCGGCAGGTTCCTACAGTATGCAGAAATCAGCGGCAAGTCAGTGGCAAGTCCGCAAAGTCAGCCGGCAAAGTCAGCGCAATAGTCTAGCGGCGAAGTCGGCGTGCACCCCAGTCAGCGGGGCGTAGAAGTATCAGCTGCAAGGTCAGCTGGGAAAAGGTGAGAAAAGACTTGAAAGAGAGCGGCATCACTAATAGCAAACGCCACATCCGGCCTTCCGTAAACCAATGGTGAATTAAACTGTTGTATTTTTTCCGGAAAGGTTGAATATAACTTTTGGCCTAATTCTGTTGTGTAGATATGGCACCAATTTAAGTCAAATTAGTCACCCAGTTTTCTTATCTCCGGCTTGCCTATTCACACCTTTATTATATGTATCAAGGCTCAACAGGATCCACCAAACTGCTTACATGAAGCTAGATGTATGCAAGCTGAACTCTGCATTGGTACTTGACACAAAAATCAAGGCATGGGACTACAATCAATTATCTATAAACTTGTGCATGATCTAGCATCAACAAAATTACAATAATGTGGAACCAAGCTACACAAAACAAAGTTCTACTCACATACTGTACTCTAACAAAAAGGCCTTCATCTCCTGTCACCCTAGAGAAGGAAATTGTCAGATTTCAGTCCACATTTGAAGAGAATTGCACCATGACTCTTTCTCCAGCTGTAGGAACTTGACCATTTGCAATTTGTATTGAACTTTCCCGCCAATTCTCTAACTGACAAAATCAGATTATAACCTTGTTGACTTCGTGTAAGCTGCTGCCTGTGGCAGATCTGCGGCAGACTGTTCCTGCCGCATACTTCTGTGGCAGACCTGCCGCAGACTGTTCCTGCCGCGTACTTCTGTGGCAGACCTGCCGCAGACTGTTCCTGCCGCATACTAGTAAGCGGGAAGTCTGCGGCAAGCTTTTATTCTGCTGCATACTTCAGCTTACTGAAAAGTCTGCGGCAGATCTGCGGCAGGTCTGCGGCAGATCTGCCGCATACTTTTCATTTTCTTATGGGCTTAGATCCATACAATTTTTGATTTGGCATGGAAAAAAATTGACATTTTTTGTTACTTTTGCCCCACCCCTCCTCCGGTCTGTAAAATTGCAAGATAAGTCACAGGTGGGTGGGTGTGTGTGTGGGTATGTGCTGGCAGAAAATTAGTCTGATAAATCTGAAACCACAGCAGACTCTTTTATTTTGACATTGACTGTTTGTCCTCTGTTAGAGAACATCTATTTGTAGCCTTGAAGGAAGAACAGCTTTCACACAAATTTGTGTGATCAAGTTTTACTTCAATATCTCATCAAACATTTTAATGATATCACACATTGGGTCTGATTGTAATGTTCCAATTCATACTTTTTTTTTACTCACATACTGTCATAAATTGTCCTGAGTCTGGCAAACCTGGAGAATAGGGGACCTGGCAGTATCAATATGATATCAGTTTTTAACAATGTTCAAAATAGTTATGGTTACATTTTTACATACCAAGTCTATCTGATTCTTGTTCACTTGATGAAAATAAGTACATTATCTGCTTTTTGCAACATTTTCAATATATTTTTTGTATGAGGGTGTATATTGCAAATATGGATGAGTATTAAGCATTGTGTCCTCTTGACTACTGCACAATGAATTCTTTCTGATTGAATCTATTGTATTATCTATCATTTCAGTGATGATGAAAGAGTCCAAACTAAACAATTTTCAGATGAGACAGCTGCAGAAAACAATGAAAGGTAAGTTCCTGGGCCATCCCTATCTTCTTTCATGGTGATTTCCTTCTGAAGTCGGTGTTATGACACCTGGTTTTCATGAAGAGGGGTGGGTAGTGAGTACAATTAGGGCCTACATTTTGTTTTTATTTCAGTTACAATTAGATTGCTGCACAAATTTTAATCACATGTACAATTTTCAGTTAAAGCCCTTAGCCCAAGTAAAGGTTAGGTCAGTCAGACATATGTCATCAAAGTATGGTATTTTCAATTTGTCATACCAGACATCAGAAAACAACATTAAATCGACATTATTGGAAATTCTTTACAATGTGTAACATTATCTGAGAGCGAATATCATACTGTACAATTTTTGGACAAAAGTCATCCCCTCTTACTTTTTAACTTTGATTTTAAATTTCTCAGAATTGGACTATTTCAGAGTGTGTGATTTTCAAGGCATTAATAGATGATAAAAAATACAATTTAAGTAGATTTTATTTTTCACCATTCACCAAAGCTAGTAGTAGTATAAATTAAAAGATCAAAGTTTGTATTTAAGGGGTAAAGTACACAAATGAAATTTATGTATGTGTTCTGTACATCTCCCTTTTTGCAAAGTAGAACACAATATGAGAAACAGGAAAGAATCAATATGTTCCTTAATGGCTTGTAACAATGCAGTTTCAGTAAGGCCTAAAAAAAAATTGTTGTATTGGCGTAACCCGCCGTACTGTGCTAACTACATGACGCTGATAGTGGCTCATAAAAAAAAAAGCACACACCGCCCTACCGACCCTATTTTTCAGTGAGACGTTACGCCGATACAACAATTTTTTTTTTAGGCCTAATTGCAAATCTATCTGGTACTCTCACAGATGGTGCGTCACTCCCTACAACATGTCACCCTACAACCAGTGCCAAGCCTGCCCAACCAGCCCCACCCAAACAGAGGAGTGCAAGGGTGGACCCTTCCAGATCACAGGGCTTACGAACTAAAGAAGATATTGAGGATTCAGGGGCATATGAGAGAGAACAGTACATACCTGGACCAACGAGTAAGTTGAATTCTACGTAACTTCCTTTTATTTGAAAGGTGATATTAAGTAATAACTAATGTAGAAAGCTAGCCTGGTTAGTTGTTTTTTATGTCAAAGTATCAAAAGATCACAACTTTTAAAGTTTTTATTTTGTTTGTGAGAAAGAAAACAAAAATTGTTACATGTATGATGTTTGTATGATGATGGAAAGAAGAGCCAATTTCACTTTTGGTTCGATTTCAAATGATCAGGGCGCCTTAACTCCCTTCCATGATTATCATGCAACTTGAAAAATCAAAGATAAAGCTACCAGATCAAACCAAAATTGAATGAAATATGATATCATGTGAAGGTATGCAAGGAATTTGGAAGCAAAAGTGTTGGTTATCACTGCAATCAAGTCAAGTTGTCCTTGTTTTATGTCTCAAAATATAGATAAATAACATAAAGGCCACATGTCTTTTAGCTACTTGCTTTGCTGTAACATTTATGTATGTTACTACTCACCCTCTATTCATTTCTTATTATTGATATTCTGTAATTATCTAAAATGATTATTTTCACTTTTTCAGGAAATCTTGAAAAGGAAAAGAATAGATTACAGAATTACATGGCATATGGTGAAGACATTCCTCCCATCACTGAACAGAGAAAGAAGGAGATATTGCGGGTTCCTTCGCCTGAACCAGAAGTAGATCAATTCACAGTGTGTAAGTACTGCTTTTCACAAAGAGAAAGCTTAAAGCCATAGCTTAACATTGACCACAGTTTAAAATATCTGAGCAGCATAATCCTCTATGCTCTATTTTAGTGTCTTTGATAAGGTCTAAAAATAAAGCCCTGAAAAAAAATTGTACTTTAAAGTGATCATTTAGTGCTTTAAAAGAGTCAAAAACCAGTGCGACCTTCTCCTGGCCTGGTCTGTTTCCTGCCACAGAATACTGTGTTACAGGTCCGACTAACTGAAACTCAGGTGGAGTACTAATTTGTTTATCCATGCATACAATGCCAGTGGCACCATAACATTCCAAACTTTTGTATGCTAGGATGATTCTTTGTCCATATAAGCACTATTATGTAGCTCAGATATCAAAGTTTGATACTTTTCTAAATTGAAGTTCCACAATGTTAGCCTTTATTTGTGTCCTTTGCAACACTTGTCGTGATCAATACCGCATTGTGGAAGAATTAACAAGCTGTGTTCAACATAGTTTATTAAAAATGTATGGTTTAATGTTGGCATGACGCCCAAAACAGCAAGGACTGAAAAATGCTACAAGCCGTTCAAAGCTGACTTGATTAGTAGTGTGCACCATTTTGCATATTGTCTTAGATGTACCTTTCATCCAAGTTTGAACATTGAGAATTACCAGAGTATCGACAGTGATTTGAGAGATAAGGTGACACTTTCAAAATAAAAAAAAATTTCAGTCGCTATGTAAATTTGATACCAGTGTTATAGTCGAGTCACCGCCTTCCGAGGCCAAGACCGAGTCCGAGTCACTACCTTCAGAGGCCGAGGCGGAGTCCGAGCCACTATTGTCCGAGGCAGAGGCCAAGTCTGAGTCACAACTCTCCGAGGCTGAGGCCGAGTCCGAGGCCGAGTCCGAGTCACCAACTTACGAAATAATGCAATAGTTTAGGGCAAAATTTTAAACTTTAAAATTTGTCTGAAATCTTACAATCAATTAAACACAATCTTTCAACCAATCAGCCATTCATTCAAATGGAATTTAGTGAAATTTACCAATTTGGGAAAAATTAAAACTATATAGAGCAAAAGCTCTTGACTTTGAGGTAAACAATATTTGATGTAATTGTAAATGACTAAATGTCTTCAGAACATTCAGCTAATAAACGGGCATCAACTTTCACTGTGCCTGTCTTGTTGCAGTATAGAGCAGTGACATCATAGAGAAACATTGACCCATATGAATAGTTATGTCAAATTTACCAGCTGGGTAAAATAAAGTCATATCAATCAGAAGTGAATTTACGTAGCTTCAAGTTATAGGATTTCCATAATTGTTTTTGACGTATTAGTTGAAAATACTTCAAAATCCATGTCCAAACAAATCAACCAGGGTTTATTCTTAGGTTCACCAGATTATATAAAATCTTGCAGCCTCGACCCGGCCTCGACCCAAATCACTGAGCCCGCATGGTACGAGGCCGAGTCACGGGATTACAAGGCCGAGGCCGAGGGCTGGCAAAGTCGGCCTTGAGTCCTCCATCCCTGTTGATACTAGCCAACTCTTCTGATTATTCAAATTTGCTCTAACCATCATTTGCTGAATTTCTGTATCTTTTCTGCAATTACTGAATCCACATTTATGTTTACAGAAAATTCTCATGTAATTGCTTGATGCTGTTAATTCATTATATGCCTGTCTTTTACAAACCTTTTGTTTCTTAATTCTCAGTGGAGGCAGAAATCCAGGAGCGTGTAGAATTCCTAGAGGACATGAAAAAGCTTGGCAGGGAACGAGAGTACAAGACCATCATTAGCACTGAAATTTCCCAGGTATGTGAATTAGTGCTACATCAATAAGGTTAACCAACTGTGATAACCAAAAACTTTACTGATTTTTAGGTGTCCGCTAACCGTTTTGTTGTTGTTTTGCTGCAGAAACCTTTTTTATTATGTTTTATTAAATTATCAAAATCATGAACATAAACAATTATCAATGATTATGAAAAATCGAGGCACAATCAACAAAGAATAAAAAGGACCCCCCCAACCCCCCCCCCAAAAAAAAAACCAGGAATTAAACATAAAAATTTAGTGTAATGCATACAGAGGGAATGCAACTTATATCTATTCTGATAGGGGAAATTTTATTTTTCTGATTTTTCATCACAAAACGGAGTAATCTAGAGTTATAACAACCCAAGATGATCTATTAAATGAATTTCTTCTGTCGGGGGACGAGACAAACAAAAAAATTTGGAAGCCCAATCCGAGAACCCCACCTTAAAAACTCATAGATCGAGAGGGTTGCAGCAGAAACATAATCAATTTATTCTAAGTATTTGCAAGGAGATAATAATGGCATTGTTCAAGTATTTCCAGTGTAATCCAAATATCTGACCAAGGAGTAATGGTTTTGTGAAGCAAAAATATTGTTTGACCATGAACATTTGCATGTTATCTTTATTATTTCAGTGAATAACAGTATTTTTCTTGTAAAAATACCTTTCAAATTTTGTTTGAAAGTAAAACAAAAACCACCATGTTTCGTGGTAGGTTAATCATTATAGCAACAATCAAAATGATACCACACATCATACAATATCCGTGGGTTATGAAATATATTAAAATTCAAAGTAGTCGTTTGTGGTGGTAACACATTCAATGAGTTCATAACAATTCTCAATCAAAAAATACAAAAAAATAGAAAAAAATATATAACAAAAATTTCAGAAAGGGCAGAATTGCGTTGATTATTTGATAATGGTAATAAATTTTATGCAATTTACCACAAGCATTAATAGATAACACTAGACTGTATGCTCCATTAAAAAAAAAAGACATGAAGGTTTGTATGTTTTAGAAATATTTTCTCCAGAATAAAGCTGCAGACTTAAATGTCTGTTAAAACATAGATAATCTTAAGCACTGTCTTCATTTTGCTTATACCTCAAATAGTCATAATTTTAAA
>JZLH01S0282689.1:0-17713 GCA_001188425.1 Eucidaris tribuloides
TTTTACTCAACTTGGGTCAATTTAGTCAAAGAGTCAAATTTACCAGGCAAAGAGTCAACTTTGACTGCGAAGTGCGAATCGAGTAACCGATCATTACAGCTGATATCGATAACGAAGTCACTGACATCGAACCGAACCGATTTCTGGCAGTTGTTTTGTCGTGTCGATATGTTTGACAAAAAAATGGTAAACGGTAAGTATGCTCAATAGAAACACGCTGCATCTGTTGTCATCAAGAATTTAGACTTGAATTTGACTAACTTCTCTTGTCCATCCGGTAGATTCTTACGTTGCACGCTAAGATCTTCGTAGTCCCGTATGTACAAATTTGTGTGGTAGTACGTCTTTCAGCATGGATGGTCAGAAAATAAGTGTCGGCTAATCATACACTCACGTCACGGGTTGACGGGAGCCGGGAGTGCTCTGTGTGTGATTCTTTTACAAGGCCAAAAATTGCATTTGAATAGATATATGAAATATATGTAGCTTTAATGAATAAATCCACATGATTTCTTTCCATTCTGGTATGAAAGGTTGCTTCAAAACAGTTTCGTTTCTTTAAAAAAATCTAAAATTAGACAACTTGTGGGTGGTGGTGTTGTGATGATGATGATGATGATGATGAATGATAATGATGATGAAAGATGATTAATGAAGATGATAATGGACGATGATTGTGATGAAATATGATAAAGATATTGATGACTCATGAAACGTTTGTTTCACATTAATTTTACAGGTTGCTGAAGTCTTGCTAGATGTTCATGTTGACCTGTGTTGATGCAAAATTATTGTAGGTTGGTGCAATATGTCATTCTCTCATCAAGGGAACAACTGGGAGACTTTTATTTCAGGTGTGTATTGTGTTAAGTACATGTATTAAAGACACTGCTAGACATTGTGGGAGCCCAATAAAACAATTTGTCAAACTTTGACATCTGACCTACATGATAGTGTTTCAATGAACAAATAAAACACATCAGAACACAAAACTATAGACAGTTTTTTGTCGCTGGAAAAACATGTACAGATATATCTTTATACATGGTGAACTGTAAACAACAGTCTGCGTATCCCCACACCATGCAAACTCCTTCCTTCAAGGAACCTTTGACCATGGAAGTAATTACTACTTTTCAAGTGTGTCTCAAGATGTGGTGTTGTGTGTGAATAATAAATTTACTTAGAATCAAAATCAGCACCCAATTCTGAAGCATGACTGTATCACACCAATCAAATCTTGATTATTTGCCTTATTTGTCATGATTATATTCCAGATCAGCTATTGAAGGGTGGGGCAATCAATGGAGTCTCCCTTGTGTCTCATCATGGTGTCTGTATGTACGCCCAGGGACATTTACAAGACTTAAATAAGGTAAATGTTAGGTGAAGTCATTGCAGTTATGAACTTACAGAGAGGCAGCCGTTTCAAGTGTCAGAGATTATGTGGGAATATCTTAGCAGCCACTCTGCATATAGTGATCACTGGATATAAAATCCTGTTTATCATAGCTCCCTTTCTTCAAAGGCCAAAATTTTTCTTTCTCTGTCAGTGTGTACAGTCAGTTTATATGTTGGAAAACTCGAGGCCGGCCTTGACCCCGAGGCCAACTTTGCCAGTCCTCAGCCTCGGCTTTGGCCTTGTAATTCTGTGAATCGGACTCGGCCTCATCCTCTTAACATGAGGTCTTGGGGTCGAGGCCAGGTCAAGGCCGCAAGATTTTATAGAATCTGTTGAATACAAAATAAACCACATCTTATTTGTTTGGACATGCATTTTGAAGTATTTTCTACTAATATTCCATAAAGAATTGTGGAAATCCTAAAATAACATAAAGGTAACTTCACTACCGAACACCTCAATCTAACCTGCCAGTAAGTCTTGTGCAGTAATTTATGTGGGTCATTGTTTCTCCATGATGTCGCTGGTCATTTACTGCAACAAGCCAGGCACTGTGAAAGTTGATTCACATCTGGTATTAACACAATGTCAGTATTTAGGCATATAAAAAGGACCCACAGACTTAAATCAGATTTGCTTTCTTTATAAGGGAGCACAACATGTTCATACCAATGTACTTCATTCACCTTCCCGAACTGATTCTTCCAAACCCAACATCTGAATTAAATCCTCGGTTTTCTTGTCCATCAGCTTCACACCACACATCACTCTCACCAAATTGCTTTCTCAGTCTTTCTCATAATCCTGATATCACTTTCACTCAAATACAGTGTCTCGCTCCCATACAATATTGCAGATCTCATGCAACTCCTATGAACTATTCCTTAGGAAACCTTTTCCTATATAACAACTCTCCACTCCACATTCCCTAAACTTCACTCGTCCAAATCTTGCCTACGCTGTCACAGCTGCCCTACACCTTCCACTCACACTCGCCCAGTCCCCCCCAAGTATGAAAACTCTTTCACCGTTTCCACCTTGTCACACAACTTTAGTTCGAAATATTAATGCTATTATAATCTTTTGTTTCAGACCACTGACAGACACCAATTCCTGGGGATCTTCAACAAGACATCGGGTGATCAGAACCACAACTTTGTTATTCAAGTAGCCGGACAGGGGCCATTGAAATTTCAAGTTCATAAAAAGACAAATTGTAGGTATGTACCAAGTGGTTTCATCCCATCTGCGTAATTAACTGTAATAAAAAGGAATGATATTTACTGTGTTGCACATTCTTAGAAGTCAATGCTTTTCTTCGTAATATTAATAAAGTAATAATACTCCAAAATGTGACAAAATTCAAATCAAGAATTAAGCATGACATTGGCAAATCAGGAGCATTATTTTCATTTTTTTAGTAATTTTTTGGAAATTTCACAGCATTGATTTTTCTTAACCCAAATCTAGAGCAGTCAAGGGCTATACCTGTCAGGAGGCTGTCAAGGGGGAAGTTGCCCCTCCCCCCTTTCCCCTATAAAATATGCTCGTGGTCTACATGATTCATCAATTTAAATTCTTTGATTTTATTTTGGCAGTGTTTATGCTACTTCAATAGGCAGCCACCTTGGATTACTGGCGGGCAATCTACCTCATGGTGTTCTTATTTGTACCTACACTCACACTCAGCCAGCAGTGGACACAGCCAGAATGCAGTTTGAACATGTCTGTAAGCTACTCAGGTCATGACCAATATATACTCAGACTCACCCAAATGTGAACTTAGCCAGGATGCAGTGTGAACACGTCTGTAAGCTACTCAGGTCATGACCAAACAACACACGCTCATACTTGGCCAACAGTGGACACGGTCAGGATGCAGTAGTCATCACCGACATACACTTACACTCAACCAGATGTGAACACAGCCAGGATGTAGTGCGAACATGTCTGTAGCTAATCGGGTCATCAGCAACCAACAAACACACTCAACCAGATGTGAACACAGCCAGGAGGCAATGCAAACATATCTGTAAGCTAAACAAACACTCACACTCAACCAGATGTGAACACAGCCAGGATGCAGTGCGAACATGTCTGTAGCTAATCAGGTCTTGACCAACCAACAATACGCTCACACTCAGCCAGCAGTGGACACAGTCAGGACGCAGTGCGAGTACGTGTAGAAGCTACTCGGGACACAACAAACCAACATGCCAGTACTACACAGATTTCATGACCAGATTCATAGTGTCACGTCTTGCAACAAGCAGCTTTTCTTTAGATGCATTTGTAACTAGAGAAGTTCGACTCCGCGCAGTCGATGGGTATGCCTCGCCCAGTGCACCCACTATGTAGCAGCTAACCGCCAATTACATCAACACTCCTTACTGAACTTATACGCAGAAAATGGCATTTTGGGACAAAGTTCATTGACCTTTGACCCTTGACCCTGACCTGACTCCTTTGATTTTACCAAAATTTTGTCGTTTGGTGTTGAACCTAACCGCCAAATTACAACAGCAGTGAGCACTCCTTAAGGAATCTTATATGCAGAAAATGGCATTTTTGGACAAAGTTCATTGACCTTTGACCCTTGACCTTGACCTTTGACCCTGTGACTCTACCAAAAATATTTGTTTTTTGGTTTTGAACATAATACCAAAATTACATCTCCAGTAAGCACTCCTAACTGAAGTTATAGGCAGGAAATAAAATTTTGGGACAAAGTTCATTGACCTTTGACCCTTTACCTTGACCTTTAACCCCTGTGACTCACTTTAATATTTGACTTTTGTTTCTTAATCTAACCACCAATTTTATCAACAGTGAGCACTCCTAACTGGAGTTATAGGCAGAAAATGCATTTTAGACAAAAAGTTCATTGACCTTTGACCTTTGACGGATTTGTCCCAAAATCTAATCAATTCATCCTTGCCTAGTGGTCCATCCTTGGTCCAAGTATCATTAAAATCCCTCCAGCGGTACTTCAGTAATCTTGTTAAGAAAGTGTGGACGCACGGATGTACGGACGTACGGACGCACGACGTACGGACGGACAACCCGAAAACATAATGCCTCCGCTCCCTTACGGGCGAGGCATAAAAATGTGATGAATAGTATTATGAAGTCATCATGGGGGACCATTTTTGTTTTGAGCAGAAATTCCCAACAAACGGAGAACTGGCACAATGGTGTTGTACGATATGTGGAATTTCCCAAAGCAATGTGCAGAGGAAGAAGAAAAGACTCTCCCAACATTCATTCTATTTTATTTCTATGTATACCCTCAGGGTAGCCACAAGGCACAGGCATGTTTTGGGGTTGTCCATCCCCGTTTCCATTTGTCTGTTCGTCTAGATGTCTGTTTGTTTGTGCGTCCGGTCGTCTGTGCGTTCATACATGTACATCCACATGTCCTTGAGTTCTGGCATCCGCAATTTCTTGTGAACAAGATTTTTAGCCAAATCCTGGAAGGTCAAATGTCATAAGTCAAAACTTAGTCCTGAAATTACATTTTTTTTTATGTTACTTCAAATAGTATTCCCATTATAATTATGTGAATAGGCTTACAGACAGGGGATCTCTTTTGCATGCCTAAAAATTAACATTGTGTAAATACAATGGCATTTAGAAGAAAATGCCATCTGGGAACCTTTAGCAAAATATAGGAGCTAGAAACTCAGTTTTAGTGGAATTATAGTGACCGTTAGACTCTGATTTGGAATTTTTTCTCGCGAGAAACAAATTCCTGCCATAGAACGTAAACGGCTATTGTTTTTCTTTTGCATTTTTCAAATTCTAGGCAATAACTGACCCCCAGATTTCACAGACATGCCCTTCATCAATAGCCTAAGGGCATGGCTTATCTTTTTCTGGTCTGTGGGGATGTTTGCAAATGAGATCCACTGCCTTTACAAACAAGACAAATATTTTCATGGGGTCAAAGGTCAATCCAATTGCTAGATGGTGGGTGTTGACAGAGGCATATCCATCGACCAATTCAGTCATATTCCTCATTCGTTTGGGGTTTATTCTTTAACATTTTCACAACAGTTCTGTGCACTGCTCGCTTTTTGTAAGCTTACCAATAGTATAACAGTGCTTCACTATTTCTTCACATTAAACAATTATACCGTTGACTATACTCGCACAAAAACACAAAAAAATCCTTGAGTTATATTTGTTAGATCTTTAAAGTTTATTGCATACAAGTTTCATGAAATACATAACAAGTTCATATCTAGTACTACATAACTGTTCATTCAAACATATTTCTAGCAGTAAACTGTGGGAAAAAAAAAACAAATTTTCCTGTTATATTACAACCAACACATAGCACATACCCAACAGTATAATGACGGGAAATAATTAAAAATTATTTCAACACATTACCTAGACTGATCCTCATATTTCTGCACAAGACAAGAACTTACGGAAAAATGACTGAATTTGTGAAGGACTGAAAATTCAGGTTACAATTACCAAAAAAAAATCCTTTCTTGTATTTAGTTTTTAACTGGTGTGAAAGTCACACAGTAAGTAACCAGCAAATCATGAGAACGAAACTAAACATCTGAGCACACAATGGTGTTATAGTATGGTCGACAGGTTCCCAGGCCAAGGCTGCCCCAAAACAAAAACCTCCACATTAAGTGATTTCAAGTTTGGTGTTGGTGACTTGGTGTTGGTGTTAGTAAACGTCAAAAGCCATTAAACCGAGCTCAGAAACTGTGATTAGCTGCAACTATCGATTCTGTAATCGATAGCTTAACACAAGTGTTAACACAAGTGTGAGGTCTCACCCCTTGCTCAACGAATGAAAAAAACAAAGATATGTTGGAATTTTGTTATGGAAATTAAACAGCTGTGCTGTAAATTCAGCACTGTCAGAAAGGCATGTACTTCCCCCTGGATATTATATATTTGATCCATTTTATGTCTCAGTTGTTTTATCTCATAATTTGTTTTGCCTCTTACCGCGTGCCATCACGCTGTCATACATATTACATGTAGTACAATTTCAAGACCCAGCTGGTAAGCCGAGATAAAAATAACACTAACAATAACGAAGAACTTGAAATGATTATTTTGTTAATCCCTAGGGGCTAGTGATAGTGAATAGGAAAATTGCTAACACCAGCAACCCAGCTCAGTTCAGCAGAAGGTTTTTAAAACCAATTTCGGGAAGTGCGTCATAATTTTGGGGTAAACTCAACACGTATCAATTTCAAGTTTCAGATTAGTGTGTTTGTTAGTGTTAAGATAACACGAAAACTGATCCAAAAGTTGAAATCACCTATTGGGTTTGTATAGGTGACTCGGACCGAGACCGAGGGCGAGGCCTTGAGGTCAGCCTCAACTACAACACTGAAAAACTTTCTTAGTGCTGTACGACAATATTACTGGATAATTACATGATCACCTTACAAGACATAACACAATAAAAAGGCACTGGATATGTAGAAAAATACATACATATATCTATGTACATGCACAGTTGAAGGAAGGACATATAAATCCCACAAGTTCTGTCATTTTGTGAAAACTCTAAGTATGTTATCGTTGAATACAGCATATATTGCCAACATTTAAATTGGAACTAATGGTGTAGCACCAACTATTCTCTTTAAGGTACAGCCTACAGTAATGGTGGATACAATATGCTCTCTCTCTCTCTCTCTCTAAATGTAAAGAAATCCAGTTTAAAGGTCTCCCAACATCTGTAATGCATGTGGACTTTCCCCAGAGATAGCTTCCGACGGTGAAAGACTACTTGAGAAACTTTAGCTGTCAACTCCTCGCAGTAATGAAGTTAAAAAGCAAATTGTAACTCCTTTGATATTCCTTGTTTTCTTCTGGCATCTGGCAGACACCTTAAAGAGCAACTGCCAAATATTCAGTCAAACATTACATGATTTGGTAATGTACAGATTAATACATAGCAATAAAAGTCAACATGCATTCAAATGTAATGGAACCTAGAAATATGGTTATGTTGTGCTTGGTTTATAATATCAGAATTAAATTCACAGAGGATCAGTTTTGTTTTGTTTTATTTTCCACACACTATTGATGAATCAATTTCAGCAATTTGTTATAAGTCATCTACAGGTTCCGTTCTGAACAAAAAGTAATACTGTAAATATTTACAGCATGTGCGCTAAGGTTTCTCGACTGGCCAAATTTAACAAAACAATGACTTTGTCTGCATTTGCCAGTAAAGAACGGCATAACACAAAGTTGTCAACTTGTGTTTATCAAGTTTGCAAATCTACATGAAACTGAAACGTGTGACAATTTGTATTCTGAAGTTTATTATGCTGCCTGTAAAGTCTTGATATCTGCATCATGATAATATGTTCTTTCTCTCAATCTCCTTGTTAACATTTATGAAATTATTGTACCAAATGGATGTAGATTCTCACATAATGCAAACTATCTGACTTCTATGCCTTGGCATCACGCTCTTGAGATTTTTAATCTCTCTGTACCATTACCACACTTACATATCGTTGGTATAGAACCAGGATGCTATTGCTATATACATGTACATTGAACAGCAATAGTACCCTTATGGTTTGACGATATGCACAGGAACACAAAAGAATGCAACAAAATTGTTCAACAAGATTTGCAACAGTGTATGTTAACAGAGGTTCATATACATGTACATGTATATTTTTTTTATTCTGAAATAAATTGCTATCAAGTATCTACTTGTCTATTTGGAGATAAATATGTGACTGCCCAGTCTGTTTCAGTTTGTGTTTTATGCTTGCCGCAATGTAAAGGGTCAGTCATAATCATTAACTACAGTCGTTGGCTACAGGAACCGGATGTGCCCGTGTTAACTTTGGGACTTTCAGAATCTAGTAGGTAACGAGTTAACATCAGATAATTTCTTTCAATGGACTATCAAAGAATTGGAAGTGTCACTCTTTAAAATAGTTTTGTATCGAAAAGGTCAATCGATCGCTAACTAACAATTCAAGGTAAATACACTTAGCATCATTGGCGGTTGTCTTCAACTTGGGGTGACAGAAAGATCAAGTAAACTGTGCAAGCATTCTGCTGTGAAAATTTTGTGGTCAAATGTCAACTCATTTTAAAAAACTACCATCAGTGTCCGTTGTGGCGGGCAAATTTGTTGTGTAGCTTTTTATGGGATCAATTTCTATCAGGGCATGAGAATAATTCAATTCTGGTATATTCATGCTTGATTCTATGTAATTAATAAATTCAAGGCAAATCCTTCTAGCTACGATTTACACTCTAGGTAGTGTGTACATTGGTACATGTTTGAACTCATTTGCTTCTTGAGGCATTTTTCAAGTTTTCCCAATCATGTCATTATCCTTTAACAAACCTTACTGGTACCATTTGCATTAACAACAAAATTCAGCTTTTTAGTTGTTAAGGTACAGCTTCTGAGTCTGCTGTTTATCTATAATTAATACTTGCATGTACATAGACTAACATTCAGCTATTAACAGTTTCCATTCAAATATGAGGGGCACAAAAACATAATTGTAATATTCTAAGAACATGAATCAACACAAACGGGCAGAACCATCTAAAATGTCCGCGTTCAATTTAGTTTTCGTCACGACAAACACAAATAACATACAATATATTGCTTTAAAAAAAATGTCTAGATCTTCATTATATCCTTACTTGGAAGCTGCATTGATTTCATCATTTAATCAATTTATTGATGATATATAACAATATTTGGTGTTGAAAAGAAAAATCATTCCATGAAAAATTTCATATTAATGATATATTCGTACCAAACAAATACAGATCATATCAAACATCTTTACAATAGATATATCTCCTACTGACATAATATTAACCTGTTGCCTGCAAGATTTTAATAATGATTTATTGTTTATATTTCATAAACTTTACAATATATGAATCCCAAAATTTTGACCACTGCATTTTAATCTAACATTTGCTGGATCAAATCTGAGCAAAAGCGATTTGATGTACAAATCAAAAATACAACCTTTAAAGAAATGGGACTTCCCCAGTAAAAATCCCCTGGAAAACTAACTATGCCTGGTGGGGGGGGGGGGGGAGGGGAGGCTCAACATTTTGTGTGATATATCCACAATGTGAATAGCACTTGCCACAATATTTCATGATTTCTTTTTCCATTTGAATCCCCTGCATATTTTAAAGACCAAATTCGCGACAGCTGGGTGTGCAGTTCCAACGATAAGCAATATTTGTGCATTTCAGATCAGAAACATGATTTGATGTACTATTTGAATACAAATTGAGTTTTCAGCCAAAAATCATAAATGCATGAATATTTTTGCTATTAATGATTCAAATAAATTTTATGCTGTTTATAAATGCAATAGAGTGACAAATTTCTCCAAAACAACAATAAAAAAGAAAAAGCTCGCATAATAAGGAATTAATTTTAATACCGTAAGTATATTTGCTAAGAATACTACAAACAGTCTCTAGACCCGAAATTAGCCTATTTGGAGCACTATTTAGTAATGGAGCAAAGAGTTGATTTTATGCATAAATTATGCATGTATTAGCATTATTAATGAAAAACAACTTTCAAGAAAAATTCAACTACATGTATAAAATAACTTGTAGATTACATCATGGGTGACACACGTGTCAATTTTCGTTTCGATCGCACAGTTGACGGCCGAGATCTCACAGGGGTGAGGGGGCCTGGGAGGCCTCCTCATCCCCCCCCCCCCCATATCATCTATAAAATAACCCAATGTAGTTAGGGTAAGAACATGTCTTTACAAAGGCATTGAGAGATTGGGAGCTTTTCGCATTTCTACAACAACTTGTCATGCCAAAGTCCCTGCACCATCATATCAGTAATATTCAAACACTGACATTATTTTGACAGGAACATTACAATGGAAAGTCAAAATAGATCGGGAGGAAGAACATGGTCAGGATCATTTTCAGAAAACTCTGAGAAAGATTCCGTCATTCTACGCATTATTTTCAGATCACTGTTGACCCACATAATAAAATGCTCTTCATGTTCATGTCATAAAATGCTTTATCAACCTTTTTGTCAATAAGGAGCACACACAATGGTTGCCTGGTATGTGTATTTCAGTTTCAGTTTCACTAAAGAACAGGCAGGGCATAAATTTGTAAGTCTTGTATCCCTGCGTAAACACTCGTCTCAGACTACTGCAGACGTTACCCCTGGGGAGCGTTTCATCAAGAGTTTTGTCGGTGACTTTCACTGAAAAATTGGCTCTCAGCCAATCAGGTGCAAGGATTTTAGTAGCTTATAACAGTTGTCAGTGAAACTCTGCAACAAAACTCTTCATGAAACGCTCCCCAGATCATTGGCCTCGTGTCTGTGCACCACATCCCTGGGAAGTATTCCTAGCCAGGCTGCCTGTCGGGCATTCGGGAGATAATTCATTCACAAATGCCTTTCTTAGTTCTCGCAGGTATCCTTTTATATTCGTGAGTGAGTGCTTAGGTGTGTAAATGGATCTTCCTTGCAGATGGGCAGCCAATATAATTCTGTCTAAATGTAACATTACAAGCCACTTTCAAGGGAAGAAATGTCGTTACAATCAGTGTGTTTCTATTGAGCATACCGTATTTATCCGGATAAAATTTAACCGGCTAATGGCAGAGAGTGGTGCATTTCTATTGGATTGCGTTTTCCACAAAGCTCTATCGATCCTACCGGGATCATACAATTACCGGCTAAGAGTCCGTTGACCTGGGTTGCTGCAAGGTATTGTGGGATGATCGAGGTCAAATTTATGCTCAATCAAACACATGCGCGCTGCAGCCAGGGGTCATATATTCCGATCACATGGTTTTGTTGATTTCCGGTTTTTCACCGACAAATAGCGCAACATACCGCAACGGGCTGTTTCTATTGACGTCTTACGGTATCTTATGGTGTAGCTTTCTGCTATTATCCAACAAAAAGCAGGGTAATTAGTGGCTAAAAAGACGGATAATGGCGGAGAAGGTCTGTTTCTATTGGGATCTTCTACTCCATTAGCCGGTTCATTCCGGAAAACAAGCTTCAATAGAAACACGCTGAATGACAGTAACTATATTCTTCTTGTACTGAATTGCAAATGACAGAAAAACGAGTAAAATATTGTTTAAACTGGCCAAACATCTCAGAAATACCCACAGATACACAAACGTAAATGATTTAACTGCGCTCCTACCGATTGTGCTGTTTATAATACATTTCTCAATAATTGTCTTAGATGTACTTGTTAACTTGTGCCTTTGATGATCATCGAAATAGATTTCTCCTATTATAATTCACCCTCGTCTCAGTTTATACTTGAAGCGTATTTGAAGAATGCAAAATGATGTAGCTCAGATTTTTAAATCTGTAAACGATGTTAAACAATGCCTTTAAAGTGTTCCCTTTTAGATGCAAAACTGATTTCTGTTGATAAGATACAGAACTACAAAAGTCATATAATCTTGTATACCCCACATAAGAAAGGTATAAACACTTCTCTTTAAGAATGGAACTGTATTAGTTTCTACCGAACACAATATGATAACTTTTTCATTGACTAGTGGTGCTGATTTGAAATCGAGTTGCTTACTATTGAGTGCGTAGGTATTAGTAAATTTCTTAATAAGCCAAAGAAAATAAATGAAATAATAATACAAAATACAAACTGAATGAAGCTTTCAGCCAATTCATTCTTAAGATCTTCCATTCTAGTTAGTCACTATAGCTTTACATGGTAACTGTTTGTGATGGTTTGCACCACTACTTCAAATTGGTGAGAGTATTTACATCTGAACTGTATTTAATTTACACCCCCCCCCCCCCAGAAAAAGAAATGAAGCAATTGAATATAGAATAAGAAGTACTTAAGTCACATTTTGACGAAATTGAGTTAGTTATTGTTTTGAAGTCGTTACATGCCTGGAAATTTTTTGACAAAATTTTGGTGAAATTGACCCTTTTCCTAGTAGAGGTCAGGGGAGGGGTCAACCGGGGTCAAATTTTTAACTTGGTCTAATTTCTTCAAAATGTATCATAAATTACTTGACTAGTTACAAGAATATGTAATTTATCATGTATTTTGTGTTTTGTTGATGAGATATGCGGTCACTTCCAGTCAAAGGTCAAATTTAAAACAACGTCCAAATTTGACAAATTGCCTATCAAATTGTCTGTCTTATGGAGGACATTCCAAAAATATATTC
Organism: Eucidaris tribuloides; assembly: GCA_001188425.1. Taxonomy (NCBI): domain Eukaryota; kingdom Metazoa; phylum Echinodermata; class Echinoidea; order Cidaroida; family Cidaridae; genus Eucidaris; species Eucidaris tribuloides. The sequence goes on from JZLH01S0282689.1 coordinate 12,620, forward strand.
AATTAAGTGTTTTTGACATTCATTTGTTTGAGAAATGCATTTGTTTTCTTGAGACCCTTGTTTTTTGAAGAAGTACTAAGTCCACAATATTGATTATTAATTATTGGAAATTGACAAGTGTGACAATGTTTGTTTTTGTCCTATATTCATCTTTCATTGTGTCAATTAACTTCACCAAGTTTGGATGTACAACTCAAACAATTGTGATCTGTAGACAAATTTGAAAACTTTGAGCCTTTGTTTCTCAAAAAATAGTATTATGTGACTTCAGTACTTCTCATTCTATACTCTTCAATTGGTCTCATGGAATTCTACATTTATTGCTGGAGAACATTCTGTTTAGATCTACTGTAGATAACGTATGCCTTATGTTACATAAAAGCAATCCTGCCCGTCATTTATAGCAAAGAAAGACACATGCAAAAAAAAAAAAAAAATTGCAGCATACACCCCTGCACACGACTTCTTGTATGCCTTTGCGACTCGATACCCCAGCCCCCCAATCTGAGGTAAAAGAGACAAATTTTGTTTAAATCAAGATTGTAAAATGAGGCACTTATTCATTATCTGGTTGTGTTGAATTCATCCTTATAATCTCTCATACTTGTCTATGATAACAACATGATATTGAGGTCATGCGTGTGCTCTCTCTCTCTCTCTAAAAAAAAATAACCTTTCACGGAAACATGTAGTGCTCCATAGTCCATACACACTTAAGACCGATATTTCACCCTACCGACAAAGCAGTTTTAAAGTAAAGTTCCACTTCAAAGAAACACTTCAATGAGGTTTTAAGATATTTCATGAGTGATAACAAAACTGAGTAGTTGAAAAAGAAAGGGAATTTCTTATCTGTAAGTCAAAGGCCAGGACCTTTGCACATGGAATTTCAGCAATGTTCTTGTGTCTTTACCTAAAGTCGAAGATTAAATAAAACTTTCATCAGCAGTAGCTTAATTTTTTCTTCTCAGCAGATGAACACACACACAGGTGACCCGAAATATGTCATACATTCAGCACCCCTCTGGGCAGGGGCATGAAAAACATATACACACTTTGGGCAATTCAAGGTTATGATCCGATCTATTACCACCATAAAACAATTGAAACTCTATTCCAAAGTATTCACTATCATTCATAACGCCCGAAACAAACTTGTTAATTACAACCTATTCTATTTCAACATTGTTGTACCCGTAAAAAATTTATCATGCAAAATCACCATTTTTCAATCAATCATGGCAGATGCTGATTCTTAACCCTCGATTACCTCAATTTGACAGCCGAGAGTTTAAGCGTTACCGAATTTAAAGTGTTTTCACGAAAGTGTGCATTTTTAGCACTTATATTAACAGGGTTCCCAGCATTTCGTGGAAACAAAATTGCCTGATTTTTCCCTGAAGGAAGTTAATAATTCCAGGAACATCATTTGGATCTATTTCTTGCTTCATCTACAGCGTGTCCCAGAAAAAATGTCCCTCTCGTAGACAACAGAATAATTACCAAAATCAAGTTTTATACTCATTTAAGTTTACATATTTAGAAAGTTCATTTAATTTTGTAGTTCCTGTGATAATTTCAAAGGTCTCGCTTCATTGGTTTTGAATATACAGGCTCTTAGGTAACAGCAGTGCTTTCCGGCCCATTCCAAGTTTACTAAAAAGAAATGCACACTACAGACATACCATACATTATTCCATGCTTCACTTTCATGTCAATGACTGCATTCTTGTTGTTATTAAGTAACTAAAGTCAAGTTAATTCACATTTTAAAATGAAAATTAATCAAAATTCAGTTCCACTGGTCATATTTGCTTTCATAGGATGTGTTCCATTTGAAGTTTGTCCTTCAATGTCCAGGCTTGCTCTTGTTATCCTTCACATCCTTCCACCTGATTACCATTCAGGTTTGATGCATTGATGAAGCCACTGCAAACTTGGAATGGACTGAAAAGCACTGCTGTTACATGAATGACTGTGTATTTCAAAACCAATGAAGCGAGACCAATGAAATTTTCACAGAAGTTAGAAAATAAAATGAGCTTTCTAAATATGTAAACTTAATTAAGTATAAAACCAGATTTTGGTAATTATTCTCTTGGTCTACGAGAGGACATTTTTTCTGCGGAACGTTGTTTTCTGTATCGCCTCCGTGTCCATGGTTGGATACATGAGGTGAGAAAGTCGGACCACAGGACAAACAAAAATCCCTGATTTTTCCCGGATTTGAGGGGACTTTTCTAAATTTCCTGACCGTTCCTGACTGGAAAAGTGGGAAGTCATTTTCAGATTTCCCTTATTCCATGTTGGCTGGCGAGACCTGATAAAGTTAGTTATGCCAAAACGCTGAGACTACGCTTCTACAAACCTGAAAACAGACGAAATGGTTTTGCCGTCTTGGTGTTGTCACAAGAAATGCCCCAGGTCTATGCAGTTTATATATCTTGACTTGTTCCGCTCTGAGAACGAGACTCTTTTGTTGTCCATCGCCTGGGGCTTCCACGAGTATAACAAATGCGAGTATCCTCATCCACGCATTTCTTTAGTTCAGGATCAGCTGTAAACCTGGGTTATTGCTCATCTGTTGTCCCGCTCCAGAAAGCGCCCCAGCTAGTGGCGCCACGTCACCGGTCAGAGCCGAACAGGACTTATAGGAGTGCCGGTGAGTGAAGGATGGCGACATGCAGACGTGTTCCAGAGTGGTTCAGAATCAGCGTCGTTACTACAAAATCTCGCATGGCAACGCCGTCTACGAAGAATGAGATGCAACTAAAGTGAGAACTTTCGTCACTTGCTTTTCGGTCTCCGTTTTTGCATTAACAGTCACGACGATCTCTTATTGTGCAGCCCCCACAGTCCAGGCGTTTTCAATACACGTGCGCGATGTGGTCCCGTTTCAGCGGTTTACTCTCCTCCGAATCGGAGCCGACGCACGTCCCCACGACGTGGTTAGGAAGCTGGTTGCGTACTTTGGAAGGGAGCCCGTTGGGTTTACTTAATTCAGAGTCTCTGAGAGTGTTCGGTCTCGTTTCTTCGTCTGACGACAACGAACTGCTACCGTTGGTGGTGGCGTCCGGTAGACCTAGCAGCCTCTCTACGTAGTTGAACAAGGCATTCATGAAATCGGGCACACCATCATATCCTACGGGAAAACACAAGGGTGAACAATCATCAAATTACACGGTTAGACAACAAATTAGAGTCTGGGAATGGAAATAAATTACAGATGATATTGAGTAATTGCAGACCAACACACCTTGAACAAAATCTGCTGTAAAACATCTCTGAAAAGTTTGTATTTTCAAAATTACACTTTGGTCCAGAACAGAAGGGATTAAAACAACAGATTGCAGATGCCACAAGGAGCATTCCAAATTTCCTGAAATCCAGGCGCAAATGAGCGGAGCGACCAACCCTGAGGGAGGGTGTGGGAGGGGAGTGTCCCCCCTCCCACGGTGTTGACCCTTCTTGGTTATTTCAATGTGCAATTATAGGTTTTGGTACATACTCGAGAGGGTATTTTCACACATTTCTACAGGCATTATTCCTGTCTTTAATTGAGTAATGGGTACCAAAGTCATATCATTATCAACTTTACAGATGCATCTAGAAAATACAAAGTACATTAAAGCTAATTGGTTCCCAGGTTCACCCTGGACAAGCCCCCAAATTTTGTTATAATGACAAATTTATGCATGTGTTCATCCTTTGTTCTGCTCCCTGAGCTGCAAAGGCATGCATTCCAGTGAAAAGCTGCTATGTCATCATCCTTGTTCAACATAATTTGATGATGAATTAAAAGAATTGTGATTCCTCCTCCCAGTCACAAGTTCACAAATTCTGTACACATTGTAAGTAATGTAAATACAACTACACAAGAAAATCTAAAAATCATCTCAACATGTCCTTTGAAGGTATATTTCACCCTGACGTGAAGTTGGTTTTAATGAAAGCAGAAAAATGAAAGAAACATATAAATGAAAGTTTGGCGAAAATCCACCAAAGAATACCAGAGTTATGAAGTTTCAACGTTTTAAATTTGTGACGTTACATGCGAGCAGCTCCCCATATGTCGTGTTATAAATTCCATAAAGTGCCGTTTTCCCAAAAATTTGAAAATGATTTTACCTGTGCTTTCAATATATTTTCAGAAACATTATTTCATACAGGTGGCTATGAAAAAAAAAATTCTATTATCATAAACCATTAAAAAATGACAATTTATGAAATTTATATTACATGACATATGGGGAGCTGCTCGCATGTGACGTCACAAAACTAAAACTGTGAAACTTCATAACTCTGTTATTCTTATGTTGAATGAAGGATTTTCCCTGGCTTTCCGGAAGAAATTGATGAATTCCCTATCTTTTCAGAAGAAGTTGATGAATTCCCCGACTTCCCCTGACCTTTTGCTTCTGGAAAAAGCATTTTAAAATTCCATGACTTTTCAGTAATTCCCTGACCCATACAAACCCTGCCTTAACCCTATATCAACTGGGGGGGGGGGGTCAATTTGACCCCCTCTCGACAAATTTCGCGACCGCGCCGCCGCGCAAAATTTTTTCACCGCGTCGCTCGCCTACTTTTTACTTTCAAGTCTTGCGCATCTTTTGAGACCGTTTTCGCGAAAATCGGACATACCGTTACGACGCTGCGCGACTTTTAATACATGCATGTCAACCCCCAAATTGCTCAAAAACGTGATTTCGTGTGCAAAATCAATGGAAATTGTGTTTTCAGCCAAATATCATAAATGTATGATTATTTTGGCTTTTACTAGTTGAAATGAATTAATTTTATGCTGTTTATGATTGCAAAAGTGTCCCCAACAAATTTCATCGAAAAAACAATAGAAAACAAAAGGTCAAAAAAACAGAGAAATACATACGAAATTCAGAAAACAATAAAATACATAAATTAATTCCAATTTGGCAATTTTTTTGTAGAAAATTGTGAGAAATGTCAGAATGAATATTTTCACCCAAAATTAGTATGCTACTAGCTATTATAAGTGAGTTATAGGCAAAACCATAACTTCATGCACTTATTTGCATAATTAATTACTTAAAAAATAGAAAAAATAAATTTTTT
>JZLH01S0282736.1:2633-15011 GCA_001188425.1 Eucidaris tribuloides
TCAATAACATAAAATTTCACATAAATCTACACTTCCCCCCAAAGAGCCTTGGGGGCTGAAAAGTTAGTTTTNAACCCCCCCCCCCCCCAAAAAAAAAGTGATGGTTAAAATAAAAATTTTACAAAGTGTCATTATGATGCTGTTTGAATTTGAACCACTGAACTAATCTGCCAGATAGGATTTGTATATCGTCGGTTGTCCGGCAGAAGGGCCCTAGCATATGTTCCCGGCAGAAGGAGCCTAACAGTAAAATTTCTCTAATTTGAAAAATATTGCCTTATTTGATATTTGCGCTTCACAGACTGACAGAAGGATTTAAAAATATCACACCACTTTGATTTCATGTGAAAAGAGCCAATGGTTTTCAAGTTAGAGGCAATTAAAGGTTAAGGCCCTTCTGACGGGAACACTTGGTATAGCTCTTCTACCGGACAACCAACGAATTATCATCTAGTGAAAACAGTTTGCTTGCTGATCAAAGATATACCAACCCACACCAGTGAAGCTTCACCATTGCCTAGCTCCTACTACAACATACAGAGGACTGTGGACTCCTCTAAGTCCAGAAATTGAAATGTTCTACTGTTAACATTTCAAACACTGTAGGATATTATTTTCCCAAATTTTGAACACTGTATTTTTGTGTACCTTTCTTGTTCTGAAAGGCCTTTAACTCTATATTAACGGTCGGGGGGGGGTCAATTTGACCCCCCCCCCGACGAATTTCGCGACCATGCCGCCGCGCAAAATTTTTTGATCGCGTCGCTCGCTGACTTTTTACTTTCAAGTCTTGCACATCTTTTGAGTCCGTTTTCGCGAAAATTAGATATACGGTTACGACGCTGCACGACTTTTTATACATGCATGTCAACCCCAAAATTGCCTCAAAAACGTGATTTCGTGATCACAAAATCACATGGAAATTGTGTTTTCAGGCAAAAATCAGTAAATGTTATGATTTATTCTTTTGCGTTGTATCTGGTTGAAATGAATAATTTTCACGCTGTTCTACGATTGTGTGAAAGGTGTCGCCGAACAAATTGCACATCCGAAAAAACAATAGAAAACAAAAGGTTCCGAAAAAAACAAAGCAAATACATAAGAAATTCACAAAACAATAACATTACATAGAGCAATTATCGCAATCGGCAATTTTCTTTGTAGATATAATTTGTGAGAAATGTTCACATGAATATTTTCACCAAAATTAGGTATGTCTTACTAGCCTATTGGTGTAAGTGATTTATTATGCCAAAACATAATTTCATTGCACTTATTTGCATAATAATTTACTTAAAAAATAGAAAAATTAATTTTTTTTTTTAGAAAATTTTACTCGTAACAGGTCGTGTCTAGTTTTACATCCGGCTCTTGCGCATTGCAAATTTTCGCGGCGGACGCCTTCGCCGGATCGGCTCAGGGGCCGACGAATCTGAAGGGTGGGAAGGGTCAATTGACCCACCCCCCCCCCCCCCAAGTAAAAACCTTGGTCTGAAATAGCCCAGTTAAAATAGGGTTAAACTCTGCTTTGGAAAGGTAGGGAAAAAGATTAGCAAAATTCTCCAACAAGTACGGATCAATCGCACCAAAGGTAGGAGGAAATGTAGGATATTTCATTCAGTAGTGATTGAGAGTAGTAACCCGGAAGAAATTAATTGGAAACATGCGGAATACTTGCGGGGAGAAAAAAAAAATCTTAGTATTGGCAAAAAAAGCTGGGAAACAATTTTCCTCTTACAAACAGGTGATGATGGTACTTACCAGGGAAATACTCTCAGCCAACACCTGGATTTTTTTTTTATTTTTTTTTTTTTACAAAAGTAGGAAACGTAGGAAGAATTAAAAAAATTTAGGGGAAAAATAGGAAAATACAATTTTCACAAAAAAAACAGGAAAAAGTAGATAGTTAGGACCAGTTGAAGGCCTGAAACTTGTCAACTGTATCCAGATATTTTCCCCCGGAATGCCAAGTTATTTCAGCTACATACAATACCTCAATTACATTCTGAATTGACTTCCTGCTGTTTCAACTGGACTGGAAAATAGAAATAACATGCATGAATGACCTAAATGCAACTCTCCGTGAGTTTGATATTTCAAGTACAAACAATTAAATAAAAAAAAACTGAAAACATAAAATCATGACATGCTTATGAAATACAGTAGGTCCATAAATATCCCCATCCGTTGCAAAACCAATGTAATATTGTAAATACATCCAAAAGCAAATGATGACCATATTTAAACAACTTATTACTTTTTATTTAAGGAAAATTGCTATAATCAGAAAGTTTATTGACCAGTCTGCCTGTCACAATGCTGTTCATTCTTTAGTTCTGTCTCGTTTTGATTATTGCGATGGGCTTCTCTCTACAATTTCCTCTTTATCAATTCATTCGTGTTTAACAATTACAAAATTGGGTAGCATGATTAATTCTACAGGTTTCTCATGATCATCCTTCTCAACCACTCTTGAACTCACTACACTGGCTTCCTTTGAAGCAGAGAATAATTTTCAAATTACTCTTGTTTATATACAGAATACTTAATAACCACGCACTGGAGTATTTAAATAATTGTCTAAATTTATAAACACCACCAGAGCACTTTGTCTTAGGTCAGCCAGTGTCCCTCTCTCTGTTACTTGCACATTAGCCAGTGATAGAACATTTACTGTGTCAGCTTCAAAATACTGGAATGATTTGCTACTTACAATGAGACAGTCTTCATTAATAACTATTTTCAGAAAGGTATTAAAAACCCATCTTTTCAGCAGTTTGTAGATTTTAGATTACATATTTGTACACAATTGTAAAAACAATAACAATAATAATAATAATAATAATAATGATGATGATGATTATAATGATGATGATGACGACAACAACAACAACAACAACAACAACAACAACAACAACAAGAATAATAATAATAATAATTACTTTTTTGTGCTGGATTCAAAAGATGTATTCATCATCTAAGTGTTATACTTTTTTTGACCATAAATTTACTGAATGAAGGAGGGCCAAATTAGGAGGGGGGGGGGGTGGGGTGGAGTATATTTTATCCAGCCACTCTCTTTATATTTTAAGAGGTGAAATCCAAAACTAGTAATTCTGGGAACGTCAAGACCTAATTCCATGATTTGATACACATTTGACACATCATCAAAACTGGAACACATGCCTTGATGTATCTTTTGATACACTTTTGATAAACAAGAATTTGATTCCTTTTTGATACACATATAATATTTTTCAATTCCTTAACTTGTGTACATTGAACATAGAGGGTACACTGTCCCACCAACGATGAACTTAAAAAACTTTGTTCTAATATGCATTGGGTGTCACGTGTTAGCAGAGTTTGTCCAGTGAGGGTCGGGTATTTTCCTGAAAATGGCCAGGAACTTGTCCCCCGAGTTTCTGGTGACCTTTTGACCTTCCTCCGTGCTGTCGTAGAGCTTCTGCACAATGGGATCCTCATTCTGAAAGACAAAAAGAGAAGCAACAAAATAACAAGTGATGTACAAGGAATGTGAACTACAATTTGATGATTATCACATTATTACAAGCTGCCAAATGTATCAGAGCAAAAAAAAAAAAGAAAGAAACTTTGTGTTTTGAGCATATTAGGCTTTCAAGTGGACCACGGTGAAAAAGTAGGAGAAAAATAGGAGCTAAATTTAGGAAAAAGTAGGAGAAAAGTAGTATATAAAGAGCTAAAAGTAGGAGAAAAGTAGGACTGTGAATACCTGAAATGACTACTCACTACTCCAGCATTTTATATGATCAATAGCATTTTTTTTTAATTTTCGCAGGAAATGACTACTCACTACTCCAACATTTTATATGATCAATAGCATTTTTTTTTTATTTTCGCGGAGTTTTTACAAAAAAAACCTAACATGTTTGTTATCTTTCAAAGAAACTGCTTTGAATATTAAAGAAAGTAGGAGTTTTGGGGAAAAAAGTAGGATAAGTAGGAGGAGAGTAAAAAAAGTAGGAAAAAGTAGGAGCGCTTGAAAGCCTGGTATATTTTTTTTCAGATCAGTCAAATGCAAAAAAACAATTGCATTCTCAAAATATAAGGTGATCAATACCCTCACCCCAGAGGACCCTGACTTATTGCCGTAGTATGCTGTCAATGCATTTTTCCAACACATTTGAAAAATATGTCTTGCACGTCTTCATCCCAAGACCAATGTGTGTGCTAACTTTCATGAGCACTGCTCAAAAAACTGAGGAAGAAATTGATTTACAAGATTTGGAACAAACCGACCACCCGACGCCATAACCATACACTGATTCCTGCACCCTTTAAAAACTTTGTCTACCAGTGGTATAACAATGTACATCATCTACAAAAAAAATTATGTTGCCTACATGAGTTTTTCAAAACATAACCTAACATGTTTGTTACTTTTCAATTAAACTGCTTTGAATATTAAAGAACTGTACACCATGATTCTAATTGAAGCATATTACTGTGAAGTGACAGGTATAAAGTTGTACGGTAACTTATCATTTTTTTCTCTACATTTCTTCCACAAAATTTCTACAGCAATTTTTGACTGCCATTCTACTTCTTTCAAAAACACAAAAAACACTATCGAAATTCAACTTTTGCCTCTCCCAGGTTTTACTACATGGAGGTACGATTGTACATGTATTCGTACTTGTTAATAACAACATTTTTTTTTAAAGACAGAGTTCTTATCTTCATATGGTTATGTTTTTTTTTTAATGTCTGAAGTATTATAGACAAAAAATTGACAGGTCCTCACCATTTCTTGGTCTGATATCCTTTCAAAAAGCGGATGATCTTCAAAGTGCTTGGACATCCAATCATGCATGTCTTTAACGTCCGTGATTGTATATACTAAACCCTGGAGTGAGAAAAGAATTTGAATGTTGAAATGGTGGTTACTAGCTACATCCACTGAAATATTACAACTAGATCAATGGAACTGTTCTAGAGTTGATAGATATGGTATGCATTTACCCTCCCTTGCCAATTCTGTACTTCATAAAAATTGATTTATATCTGACATTACTTGTGACGTTTGACCTTAAAGGTAAGAGACATGATTGGGAACACTTGAAAATGCCCCAAGAACCAAATGAGTTGATATATATACCAACTATACACCAGTTGGAGAGGATCTCCTAGCTAGAAGGAATTGTCTCTAATTTGTTTACTTAAGGAGAATCAAGCATGAACATTAATTCTATCGGGGCACGATGAAGATAGGACCCATAAAAAGCCACACAGCAGGTTTGCCTGCCACGAGGGATATTGACATGTGTTATTTTAGAATGAGTCAACGATTGACTACAATATTTTCACAGGAGAATCCTTGCAAAGTTTACTTGATTCTAGAGTAGTTTCAGCCCAAGTTGAGGACTACCCCCAATCATGTCATTTACCTTTAACTCGTTGAAGACTAAGTAAGGGATATCTTGTGTTGGGGTCTATGGAAAATGTGTGCTATAGCGAAATCAAATCGTCTCTAATGGGTTAGTGTCAAACAAATTTGTTCAAGTACACCAGCTCTTCATTGGTACACATAACGTAAAGCAGGGTTTTGCCAAACTGAAAATATATTCTTTATCTTTCAAAAAGTATGGTATTGTCAGGCAAAACATCAGATAAACAACATGACATCTTTAATTATTAAGAATGATCTACATTTCATGATTTCAAATTCTTACAGCCCATAAGGAGAAAATGCCATTTTTCACAAACTAAAACCATAGTCTGCCTTTAACTGACTTACATGTATTTTCATCAAATTGAAATTCTACCAACATAAATAAACATTTCTGTATCTACTTGAACAAGTTTACGATATACTGTATGAGGGTGGTAAAAAAAAATGGAAAACATTATTTTTTACTCTGAAAAAAAAAAGATTTTATGTCATGTATAAATCTGCTTTCACGGTGTCAATACCTTTTTAATGAGCAAACTATTGCATAATCCCAGCTTTTCATTAAATAATGCTGACCGCAGCAACTTCAACACTAAATAGATTTGTCGCTTTGTTATCAATGATTTTTTAGGTTTGAAGATATGCTTTGGCTGAGAAAATTGAGAAATTTATGATCTTACATTGCTTCACAAAAATAGTCTCTGAAGTGTAAAGTACTCAAACCAAATTCAGCAGTATTGGTATCATTTTACTTCTAGAGCAATGCCCAATCAGCTGGCATACATCATTTTTTTTTCCTCAGGGGAAAAAATATATGTTTCCAGTTTTATTGGACCACGCGGTATAGCAAACTTACACCCTCTGCCAAGACATATGCATATTCTGCTATCAAAGTTGGGCTGACAATTCGCCATTTATGTTTGGTTTTCTTGAAGTGTGGATCAGGAAACAGGAAGAACATCTTTTTCAACTGAAAGACAGAAATCAGATGAATTTTATAAATAATTTTTTGAATGCTGAGGACAACTTCCCTAGAAGACAACTCTCCCTGAGGACAACTCCCAATGAGGACAACTTCCCGAGAAGACAACTCCCCCTGAGGACAACTCCCCCTGAGGACAACTCCCCCGAGGACAACTCCCTGAGGGCAACTCCTCCAAAGACAACTCCCTCAAGGACAACTCACCGAGGACAACTAGCCTACAGGAGTTTAACAATGTTTCCAGTTTAAAAAATCTGAGTTATTCTTGGGAAAGTTGTCCTGATAAGCAGGCCCATATGACTGTGTTACTCTTTGTCTAAGGTATGTTTCTTTGGAAAGTTTTTATTGTTGCTGTTGCTTAAAATAAAAAAGGAAAAATCGATGTTTACAAAAGAAGTGATTCCACCTTAGGCTGCACAATATTTCCATTATGATACCCAAATTAGTTTTTTGTAATAATAACAGAGTTATATTTACAACATGCAAAAGGAAATTTTGAAAAAACTTAATTTCCCCAAAAGCCACCAAGGATACTGCAGCTCATAAAACCTTATAAAGGCTACTAAGTAGTGTGCGTAGTGTGATTATGCAGGTACATGTATGAAGCTATGGTATGGCAGGAATGTAATTTTCTATCCACGAAATCATAAAAATGTCAACAGTTTATAATGTGTTCTTATTTGTAATCTGGCAGGGATCAGAAAGGAAATAAACTCTGTTTCTTTCATTGTAAAAAGGGACTTTTTTTTTCATATACCTGATGCATTACCCTATAAAATATTTTCCAGCATTTACTGAGTGTCTACTTACACTGTTTTTTAGGCTATATTACAAGCCCTTTATTACCCAGATTACAACAAACAAGCAATAAACCCATTTCACAAGAATTTTATGGTAGACAGGTATTCCAAATGATAATTTGGTAATAAAATTTGGATTCATTTTGACCTGATTGAGGAAGAGACATTGTACATGTACTTGTATAAAACTGGCTTAATAGTGTTTAAATTATAATCATAAAGATTTGCTAGGTAGCCTACTTCCCAGCAGCTATGTAAAGACGGTCAATCATGTAAACAGTGGTAGCTAAAACGTCAATTAGGTACATGTAAGAGGGAAATTGCAGAATAAGTGTGAAATGTATTTCAAAAATAGATTTTAAGGAAGTTGTTAAAGCTTATAACATATTCATGCACAGGTAATAATAATTTCAAACCAATTACATAGTAATTCAGCATCTGGATTCAACACATTATGTCCAAATGCAATTAAGGGGGTAATATCCATTGTGGTTTGGGGTATGAATATATTGTTTTGGGTAAAGAAGAATTGCACATAAAAGCAGGTGCAGGTTTGCGCATCAATTAGGCCATATTGCTTTTTTTTTCAAGTGATAACTAATTACATTCACTTTTATTCACTCATTTCTTTTATCCATTCTTTATTTCATTAATTTATTACTTTATTTATCTACATATTCACTGATTATTCATTGATTTATTATGTACAGTATAATTATGTACAGTATAATTTATTATGTACATTATAATTATGTACAGTATAATTTTCTCAGGTATTTATTCACTAGTACCTAATATTTATTTTAATATCCTAGTACACTTGGCTACACTGGAAAGAAAACTGTGGTTATGTTGTTACTATTGCACTACAGTTTGACTAACAACATGGTTTATTTTCATTAACACTTCAGCCCCTGGGCAAAAATCCAGGTGTGTTAACCAGAGGCGGGATTGTTTTGTTTTCTAACAATTCAAATGTTATTAAGACTAGACAGTTTAACTCACTTAGTTGGTTCAATATGTCTTCATTTTACCAAAAAAATATAATTTACAGTTATTTCAGTGACATTCATGATTAGGAGGTATGAAACAGTTTGTTTTTATCAGCAAACTGGTGTGCCTTCAGTTCCCCATTGAAGTTACATGTGGATGAGCCTGTGCGCCATCAGAACACAAGTGTTAATAAAGTGAGTTAGTGCACATGTGCAGTTGTACATATTTGGCAAACTACAGAAAGTACAAAAAAATAATCATATTTGCTGTAATCAGAAAATAATGACCTCAAATCCATACATGGCAGAGGAAGAACCTAATCGAATGAAGTTTGGGGACAAAGTCTGAAGATTTCTTTAGCTCTCACCTGTCCTTTCTCAAAGAAATTTGGCAAATGTTTCATGGCATTGCAGCGTAGACAGGCGATGTTTTGGTACGAGTTGGGATGGTTTTGCCTGAGGGCCTCGATGCGCTCCTGTACGTAGTCTGAAACCTTGATGCGGATCTCCATTCCCAGCATGAGCGTGTCTTGGTAGAGTGGTGATAACGACACTATAGCAGGGAAGAGAAACCAAATGTTAGTATGTTGGGGCTCAATATTAAAGGAAGATGTAGCCAGCAAATAACAGGAATAAGTTAAGAAAAAAAAATGACATTGTGAGTATTGTGGAATTATGGTACATGGTGATAAAGACAGCCTAAGTAAGGGGTACTGTGTGACACTCACCCTAAGCAAGGCCCTATAAATTAGTTAACTTGCGTTAATTTCACGTCTTTGCACGTTTCTTCTCTGGAAAAAACTTGCCGAAACAGCTATTGGGGGAGAAACTTATTGATTCAAACAGTGCATACATTACCACGGCGCAACTAACACACATCGGGCGGCATGCATCCGTCACGTAAGGTCAGCTCCACGCCAGTGCACGTGCGATCTGATTGGTTGGCAAGAACCCCAAATCTTTCTTAACTTATGCCCGTTAGTTGCTGGTTACATCTTCTTTTAAAATTAGGGCAAAAGTTAATTTAAATATTACTCTGTAGTGTAAATGCCATTTAATTAGCTAACAGATATCTTCATAAGATAGGTAGTTTGCAACAGTTTATTCAAGAGTTAATTCCACAATTTTTTGTGCTTCTGTTCGCTTTGCACGTGAACAGTTCAGCTTGTCTGGTTGTTGTTGTGATAAAAAGCAATAAAACAATTGCCCTGTAGTATACTTGGACAACTGGAACTTAGCACTCAAATGTAACAAAGACATTTTCTGCAATTCTTACATTATTCATATTTAAACTACACGTATTTGGTGCCTTGTAAAGGCAATCAATAAGGAAATTAATACAAGGAGATATGTTAATTCATACAAGCTTACTTAAAAATCAGTGTTGTGAATACTTGGAATTGGATTGACCATCAAAAATGACAATATAATTTAATGAACCATTTGATATAGACTGCCTATTCACTCAACTAAATAGAGTAGTAGTGTCTGATAGTGGGTTTGCAAGGTGAGTGAAATAAAACAAGACACCAGAGGGCAGCAGACTTGGTTGATGCAAAGGATGATGAACAAGAGAATAAAATCAGGTTGAGAACAGCACACAGGAATAGAAATCTTTTAAAAATAAGAAATACTAAATGAATAATTTAAAATCCATCATTACATGTATGTATTTTTACACAGTGTACAACATACATGTACGAAGCCCTATCTGCAGAATATCCTTTAGTTCATCTTTATTCATATTCTGGCTGTGACATCATCGTCCTGTAACAATGAACTGTTCATTACCATTATGTTCACTTATGACCCACTACATAACTAATGGGGAACATGTCATAAATTTTGAAAAATGGTTCATATCAGGGCAATTCCATAAAATAATAAACTTTTGTACGTCCGACCCTCCATTTTTCTCCATTGTTTAATGCTTCACTTCCACAAACTGCTCAAGCCATGATAATTTAAGAGCATTATAACCCTTTAAGAACGAGAAATCAAAGAAATAATTTCCGGAAGGTCCCACATATAGGGGGTCGGACGTACATATTTTATGGAATTGCCCATCAGTAAAAACTAAAAAGCATGTATTTTTAGCTTTATCAAAGATGATATCAACTTTAAGTCTATACCATATTTTGAATAAAATTTATGATAATTTATGTAGCAAAAAGTTTTGAGATCTCAGCAATCATGGTTTCAAGAAATACAGATTTGAAAATAATCACCCCAAATCAGCTACATTATGGTCTGATTACAAACCTTCTACTTCTGGTAAAGCTATGACAATGAAATTTCAAATTGGGTATTGCTGACTGCTATCTTTACATCAAAACGTCAGAGTATTTCCTTTCACAATGATGGAGAAAATGAAATATTAATTCTGAAAAATATAAAGGATTTTTTTTTTAAACATTGCATACATGTAAATGTCCATATTTATTGTGTATTTCCAAGAACACAAAAAGGTTGGCCGTATCAGCGCTATTGTGTGCTCGTTAACCGAAGATAAATAGCCACTACGGAAATTCCTGAACATTACCCAAGCCGGGATAAGCTCTACATGTATATCACCACAATTTGTGAGTTATCCCTCCCTTTACCATTACGTGTTCGCACAAAGGAGTAAAATCCTTACCAAGTAGCCCACCGTATCCACAACCCACATCAAGGAATTCAACCTTTGGCTTCAGTTCTGATTGGTCGTTTTGTGCAGAAAGCTGTGGGTACAGTTGACTCCAGTCCATTTCCGATGGCTTTACAGGACTGAGAAAAAATAGATGAAAGAAAAAATATGACAATGTGACCATTTTGTCTTAAACAAAATTGAAAATGGCTGGTAGAAGATTATCTTGATCATCAAAATTTGTATCTACATGTAGGTACTGGGCTCTAAAAAGAATAAATGCAAAATCTGAAAGGACATGCAAACAAGGTGTCAAATTCAAGGTAACTACATGTAGTTAACAGTTACTTCTTATTCCAGTCTAAAAAATACTACCAAGAACTGCATATTCTTCATATAATTGACCTTTCAACTTCAATTAGGTCTACCTTTTTTAGGAACATTGTAACATTATACTTTGTGTGCTGACAGCGCACCAGTTTATCAAGAAGACAATCAGTAATTACAGGTTAACAACAATAATGAAAAGTTAGAACTATCAACTAGAGTCTACCTAGGGGCATTTTCACGGTAACTGACGTTACACGGCACAATTTTACACACCTTTCATTGTGTGTATCTCTTTTACTACAAATGACTGGAGTTTGTTATTGATATAGTTAATAAAGTTAACCTTGGTGTATAAACTGATATTAAGTTCTTCAATGCAACTGCATTTGTTACGCTTCAGCGAGCAAAATTGTGTTGGTAACTGACGTTACGCGAAAAGGACATGCAATTTTAGGGTGTTCAGTAAAATTGAAATATCTCATGTCCCTGATTGGATAGAGTGATGAGTTCAATATGTAAATATACCTTTGTTACTAGGTTAAGATATGTCAAAATATTAAATGATTTGTTATTGCACTTTTTGGGCTATGATAATTTTTTCATGACTATGCTGGTAACTGACATTACGTAACTGATGTTACACTTAATTTTGCCATAGAGATAACACATGAATGTCAAATGTGTGGAATCATTGCATTGTATCGTCTATCCAGGGCTTCACATGAAAGTGTGTTTGATGTGGCAGTATACCTGAGTTCCTAGGAACATTTCAATGAAATTTTTTTTTTTTTCTAAATTCCTTTTCTTTGCTTTGAACATTTTATTAACACTTGTTGGTAACTGACATTACGTAACTGACATTACACATACGTTTGCTATATGGTTTTCACAGACATAATTTTCTTAGTACTTAGTACTTAGTACTTTTCACAGAAACAGTAATTAAAGTTAAAACTAGATTTTAATTCGTCACCGAGACGAATTGGTGATCTGCGTATTCGCTCCGATCAGTAGACCTTAAGAGATTGTGAGAATCTATATGGCGTATCATAACTTGTTCAAAGCTCTCCCTTTTGATGTTAACTTCTCTGTCAAACATGACTTAATATTTCGGCGTGCGCGTACGCGTTCGTCGTGATTCCCGCACGCATTTGATGAGCACCAGTGATGACCTTTGACCTGAAGTTACTGTGTACTAAGTTTAGTTATCACAC
>JZLH01S0282740.1:0-11488 GCA_001188425.1 Eucidaris tribuloides
AAGAATGGCTTACCAAATTTCAATGTAACTTGGGTCAGGTATTAAATATGGGCACTGATGAAATGATTGGATTGTAGAGTTGAAAGGTCAAAGGTCAAGGTCACAAGGAACAAGGTCATGATGTGCACTTATCATGCTTATTGGAGCCCGTAATTTTGTGGCAGAAAGCAGAAACAGTCATTTTGGATTTAACCTACACTATTTTGTTGTATTGAAAGAAAGACACAGATGGTTTGTGTAAACTAAATGACCACAAGTCCCATAGCAAACTGCAATATGTAGGTGATGGCTGACCAACGCTTTGTTTGAGTTATAACTTCTGCTATTTAGCACTTGACCAAAACAGGCTACCGTGTGAAAAGTTATGTTTTAATGTAAGGATGCCTTGTTTAGTAAAGTTGTTTAGTTACTCGCAATTCTGTGTGGACGTATTATAAACATACATGTAAGAAGTGACGGATAGGTTATATAGTAGAGTCATTTTTCTAGGATCCGTGACCATGTTAATGCTACCTTTTTTTCTCAACGGATTTGGCTAAATGGACCTATTTTAAGAAAATATAGCTCCCATGCATTTTTCAAAAATGGCGGGAAAATTGTGTAAACGGCCATTTTTTCAAAATGGCCGCCGACGCCATTTTGAAATACATAAAACCTAATATTTCTAGAACTGTAATCCCTACATCAACAAATAAGGTATCATTTTGCACTATATCCTGCATGCCAAATCAGATGAAACAATTTTTAAAACAATTTGGGTTCATCTTGACCTCCAAATCCAAGATGGCCGCCGACGCCATATTGACAATGGTCACAGACGCCATTTTGAAATACATAAAACCTAATATTTCTAGAACTGTAATCCCTATATCAACAAATAAGGTATCACTTTGCACTATATCCTGTATGCTAAACCTTATGAAACAATTTTTTTTTAAACAGTTTGGGTTCATCTTGACCTCTAAATCCAAGATGGCCGCTGCCGCCATATTGAAAATGGCTGCTGTCACCATATCAAAAATCATAAAACTTAATATCTATATAACTGTAATGACTACATCAACAGATAGGGTATCATTTTGTACTTTATCTTGCATGATTAACCTTTTTCAACAGTTTTGAAAACATTTTAGATTCATCTTGACCTCCAAATATGGCTGCCGACCACTAGCGTACCTAAGGGGGCAGGGGGCACTCTGCCCTCTCCCCCCCCCGGACGAGGAAGAAGAAACTTATTTGGACTTGTCAGCTCATCTGGGAGGGGGACAATGCACCAAAAGGAACTCTCAAGAAATTTGAGACCCCCCGAAATTTTAGTCACTGACAACCCCCCCCCCCCCCGCTCATCAGCTTTTTCTACATTTGCGGGACTTTTGGAGTCTGGCAGCAGACCGCTGCAAAGAAAAAAAACAACAACAACAAATTGCCTCCTCTGATGATGTACGCCCGGTACGCTAGTGCTGCCGACGCCATGTTGAAAAACATTACTTAATATCTTTATAATTACAATGACTATATCAACAAAGGAGTTATTATTTTGTTCTTTATCCTGTATGCTAAATCACTTGGAAGAGTTTTTTAAAACATTTTAGGCTCACATGTAAATTGAAGATGGCAGCCGACGCCATATTGAAAAAAATATAACACTTATATCTTTTGAACTATATTTGCTGTAACAACATATTTTGTACTTTATCTGACATGGTAAATCTTTAATAATAGTAATAAAATATTTTGAGTTCATCTTGACCTCTATATACAGTGACTAGTGTTGTAACATACAGTAACTATATAAATGTGACCCGTCACCACGATACCCTGATAAAGTCACCCAACCCAAAGATAAGGAAAGTGCCAAATATCGTAATTATGATATAAAGTATGAAAGTGAAGTGTCCTCAAAAATCAAAAGTTTTATGACCTTCACATGTTCAAAAAGTTTGAACATTTATATTTTTCACCGAATGTATTTTTCTTTCTTTGTTTATGTTTCATAAGATGTGCAACTTTATCAGAGTATCGTGGTGACAGGTCACAAATTCATAATATTAACAGCCATGTGTGATGTATGTTCAATTATCATGATATTTCTTCCTTTTAAAGTCTGACATGGCACATCCAATCACGTTATAGTTTTTGCATTTTAAGATATTTTGGGCACTAGATTATATAACACGACTGTCCCTTTCACAAATTAAGGACCTGAATGACAAATGGCTCACCATAATTAACATGATATAGCTCCTTACCTATAAATAGGAGCTTCTACCTCAAAAGTTACAAGATGTCCTGGTCATAATCATAAATTCCAAAATTTCAGCTTGTTCCTACAGTAATATTTTCCTTACATGTTGAGGTTACAGTTACTAGTACTCCATATTGTCAGCACCACTATCAAGGTTCGATTCACAGCTGTCAGAATCAGTGTCACTTCCACTGCTGTCATCACTGCTATGTTCTTCCGTGGTTTTTGTTGGAAGTACTGTAACAAGCGTTTGAGGAAGGGACGGTTGTGTGTAACGAACTGGCAAACACATTCCATTCACAAGGTGCCACCCGTGACCAACTGGTGATGGATGACTAAGTAGGTGGTAGTGTTTCTGTATATATGTCAGGTAGTTCGTCCGCTCCAGATGATGGCGTAAACTATCTGCATCAGGTGCTAATCTGATGATTTTCTTCTTCTTCATTCCTGCCCTTTTAGCAGCTCTTACATCTGCGAGTGATTTGCTCTTGGCATCGGAGTACACATATTTAATTACAAATTGCTCTAGTTGATTGAGTACTTCTTCCGTGGCTGGTAGCTCTGCGCCACATTTGGCCAGCAAGTTGTGAGCTTTACTTTTCTCTAGACGTTCAATGATGGCCTTTTTCCCTACTCCATAAAACCCTGAGTTATGATCACACCCAGTGAGAACGTGAAGAGGAATCATGGATTCTGCCATTTCATCATCACATAAACACCTAGCACTGATAAGCTGACTCTTGCGTTTCAAGCACAACAGACCGGGCATTCTCTGGGCAACAAATGATGCTTGCACATAGTTATCAGTGTCTTCAGTATCAAGAACTACAGCTGCTGTGTAGCCTGCTGATCTTAGTTGGCTATATATGGTAAACATCGCTGTGTCTGCTTCAGCATGGGAACAAGTGAGATCTGGCACCACTTGATCTTCAGATAGATTCTTTGTAGGGCTGCCAACCACACAATAGAGTAGCTCGGTATTGGTCGTCGACGCTGCTCTCTGAAATGCAGCTTGGAGAAATACCTGAAGGCGGGCCTTGTTTTCTTTCTTTCCAAGGAGGGCATTGAAGTCTCTAGAGGAAGGAAATTTGTCCTCGATCTTCATATAAACATTACGGACTGATTTGTTTTGGCGTAGCATTCGTTCACTGTCTTTGATTGAATAGTTCTGTTGGTATGAATCGTTTACCATAATTATACGTTCCGCATTCTTGTGTCTGCGAAGCACGAAATCAACAACATTCTCAGCATAATCTCCCCAAGTGTAGGTGGTTCCATCTGGCTTTTCCCTGTCTTCAGGACTTGGAGCAGATAGACGCCAGATCAATCCCATATCTATTATTGAAGTGTAGACACTGGGTTCTGCGATAGTTGTCTTGGTCAGTTTTTCTTGTAATTTGCTCTTCTGATTCTTCCTCATGCTTCCATTTGCATTGAAGATTGACAGGCATTCATCTGTCACTCTATGCTGCATTATGTCTTGCATCTTAATGCCATCACTTGATTCTTCAACCAATTTTATGACAGACGCAAAGGCTTTGCTTTGCATTTCTTCTGTTGCCTGCTTCAGGTTGCCTTGACCCTCCTTTGGAATAAGTTGAGTTGAAAAGTTTGCTCGTTTACTTCTTGGGACTCTGGCATGGATGGACTTATTCTTTGAGTATACTCTTTCATTGAGGAACCCTTCCACCTTTCTGTTCCCATCTTCCTTGGCTGTCTTTAGGTCGGTGGATAGTGTTGCAGTAGCTTCGATTCCTGACTGCAAAGATCGAAGTGTTTGATTGTTTTCATCAAATGGATTACAGCAGAATTCTTTAAGACAAGAACTGATGTCCTGAACTGCCTGCTCATCTGTTTTGATTCTTGAGCTATCGGCATGCTTGTTTCTGCTTCTCTTCTTGTGCTGAGCATGTTGATGAACACTTGATCTGATGCGGTTGACATTGTTAGCATTCCTCGTGTTTGAAAGAAGCTGTTTTTCATTACTAAGAATTGCCCGCCATCCAGACTTCAACTTTGATCCTTTGTTCATTGTGGATTCAATCCAAATATCTAAGGCAACGCTTGAGTATGGCTTACCAGTCATTGACTGGGCAAACATGCCACTCTCCAGAAACTCTGCTTGGTGTGGAGGAAGTGTGTCTAATACTGCAGTGAAATCAGGAAGATGCCGGCCATATTTGTCATTGTTATATATCTGCATCCAAGGAAGCATGAGTTTCAGTGAAGACTTGAACTCACTCCAGTTGCTTGTCCTGATGGCATGTATGTTTTGGGTGAGAATCTCTACCATTTCCATAAATGATATCCAGTATTGAGCTAGTGGGGCGTCATCAAGGTTCCTGAAGAGAGTGCTAACTAGATTCCTAAGCTCTTCATTGTTCTCCAACTCTTCATGCGCATCTGAAAGTTCTTGCACATCATTTGAGTGTCGGAGCTTGGTAAGAGCAGCCTTTATTTCCTCAGAAAGAATACATCCCTCTAATCGCCTGTCTAAAGCACAGTGCACCAGAGTTTCGTAGAAAAGTCGAAGGCAACGCACACCACGATTAAAGTGTTTTCCATGCAAGGCATGATCTACGGACCCGTCTGCTACAACACCAGCAGCTACCAGTACATCGGAGATACCTGACCCCTTAAATCGCTTGTATATGGCATTGATGAACGACATCTGAATGTGGAATGGTCCCATAAATGGCAGGATATCGTTGAACAGCTCTGGATTCTCACTCTTTAGCTCCAACAGTAATGCATAGACAGGGTGATCACCAACGATGATGGCAAAGGGCATTTTCTTTTCCTTGACCGATGCAGCTAGCTTGTACATGACATCATAGAGGATTGTCTTACTAGGTGGGTTGGGATACGTCATATGATAAATCGCTCGACTCTTATCATCTCGTTTTGACATGTTAGCTTGAAACCCTGCAAATCCAGGCACAGTCTGCTCCTCTGGCTTCGGTCTACGTCCATCTTCTCCTACCCTGGCCATTGCATGGATAACACTCCTCGTTCTTTGGGCAGAAGTGTCAGCAGGACTGTTCTGGTGATCAGGTTTTGGTCTGATCGGTGGTTCACCACGTTTGACAGTCTTGTATGGTTCAACCCTTTGCATCTGGTCTCCAAGTTCCTTCAGGCTAGTTGACAGATCTTCAGCTAAACTGCTATTAGCAGGAGGTCGATCCTCATCTAAATTGGACAGATCAAGGTTATATGACTCTGGTTGAACAAACATGACATTTGTGCGGTGTGCTTGACCAGCGCCTGTTAAAGTGTCACTTTTGAAATCATCATTGTCTACTATACATACAGCAGGTCTCCCTTCAGCCAGCTCAAATGGGCAATCAGTAGAATGTTTCAAGTCATTAACCACCCAGAAATCTCGCAGCATGAGAACATCATTATAACTAATGCCTAGACCATCCTTGTGCAGTATGTCTACTATCTCCCTACTCTTTGTCATTCCATGTAGTAATACAGTGAGGTTTGTTTCAAATGCAGTACGCTTGCCGGTAATGTAGCTTGTTATAATAGAGGCAATTGATGTGACTGGTGGAGTATCGTCAACTGATTGCTTCTCTGGATGCTTCAACCAGGTTATAAGCTTCAAGAGAAGTTCACTGAGATGTTCATTCTCTTCTAATTCATGAATGTATGGGGGCCACGGAACAGTATTTGTTTTGATGACCTGTTCTTTGAGCCTAGTAGCAACGTTCTTTAGTAACTGGTCATCACTGACACCCAGAGATGATAGTGCAGCTTCGATGTAAGTACCTGCTGCTCGAGAATCGTACACAAGCTCACTGATATTCTTCTGAATACGCTCATGGAATCCTATCTCTGATCCAAATTCTCTAATCAGCAGTTCCTTCAAGTAGCTAGACCTAACAGTAGAAAAATGTCCAAAATTTGAAGTGATGCGGTTGTAATCTTTGAGTAGTCCTCGCAGTGTGCGGATTTCATGATCTTCAAATATCACCTGTCGGACATGCTTGAAGAAGATAGCTTGTGCTTCTCGAAGATTAACTCCATGCAGATGCTCTGTATTCTCATCGGGGGAGTTCTTAATTGGGTCACTAACATGCTTTCGTCAACACTTACGATGAAATCTGATTTCTAGACCAAAGGCTGTTTGACAGTCTGGAATGGATGCAATGAGTGTGTTGAGTCTGTCTCTTACATCATCATCGTGTATATAGATTGTATGGATTTTGAACTTACTCCAAGCGTCTAGTGTTGATAGCAGCAAGAGTTTGTTACTGTCACGATCACCTGATTTGAATGCTTCTTTCCTACACCAAACGCAGAGATTCTTATCGTGCACAGCACCCATACTGGAGCGGAGCTTTTTTGGAGCAGGATCTTCTGCAAAGGAAGTTTGTTGAGCTTGCTCGGCTTCTTCAACAACATTTTGTTTCCGTTTTTTAGCTTGCTGGAGATGCTGTTTGCTACAAAGCTTGATATAGCAGGAAGAATGCATGAAGTTACCGATGGGTCCTTTTTCCCAGTCCACTCTGGTACTGACATCTTGAAAACTGTCAAGTTCTTTCCATTGCAAAGACTTTTCTTTTATATTTTCCCACTTCTTTGCAGATGTCTTATCTAAACTGTCATCTGACTTGCAAGCTCCTTTACATAATATGCATTTCTTTTCTTGACTGTCTGGTATGTCTGTATTTCGTATGATCTCCATGGAAAATATCCACGCAGTTTACCTGTAACAGAAAATATTACTGACATTGTTAGAGTACTTGCCAAAACAATGTCTTATCAGATTGAACGTAACCATAAATATGCAGGTAAATCAATAAAACAACACAACAGTCATTGAAAACAATGTATTCGTTTAATAATATGAACACTTTATCAGTTATTACAGTATGTGATGTCTTGTACAGCTTTCCATAGTTCAATGTTTAACCAGGAGACCTTATGAAATGAACTTATTTGTTTATAAAGTTGGTTAAATGTGATGTTGTTCATAAATAGTCTTACAGGTATTTAATCAGATAGATATTCAGGTTCATTTGTGGTATACAATTATTGCTGTTTGCTTTCAATAGGTCTGTGCATAGTACTGGAAGTAGTAGCCATGACATGTAAGCCTATTAGCTTCCAGGCCATTTACTGCAACAGCCCGCACGCGAGCGCGTGCGGGCTGAGTACCATCTAACTAGGCAATCGATAAGCAACTAACAATGTATATCATTTTGTCCAACTTTATCTTAGAAAACAATCACTCATACAAAATGTTACAAACAATTGTTTTTCACATTCTCAATACCAAATTTCGTTAAATAATGGGCGTCTCGTACCGACACACTCGCCGTGTTTTTCCGAGGCTGCCCCAAGCCCGATGCGCAACCACGCGGTGGGCTGGCATGGCGAGGCGCGGCGCAATCTTCGAAAAAAACGTGGCTGTTGTGTCTGTACGAGACGCGACGTCGGAAAGAAAGCTTCCCATTAAGGAAGCAGATGCCAGTAATTTAACAAAATTTGGTATCAAAAATGTGAAGTACAATTTTTTATTTCATATTTTTTTTCACGAGTAATGTGTTCTCGTTTCTGAGATAAATTGGACCAACTGATAAAATTACCCGTTCCAAAATTAGAATGATAGGCCTACACATCCCGTAGGCAGCATGCGCGGGGGATGTGTATCGTGGTAACCAGGCCATGTGCTTTCAGCATCATTGTTCAAGGGCAATGGTTTTAACTTCCATTTAGTAAGTTAATAATATTCTTATATTCCTCTATCATTAAAACAAATTATAATGGCTAGCAGAGTGGATAAAACTTACCAGTTTTCAGTGTATAGTAAATCATGACTGCATGAACTTTCATCCAATCAAAAACACTTGCATTGTTTGCTGTTCAACAACTTGTCATCACATTATGGAAAGCCAAATGAGACATAAGGCTGTTGTAAAAGATTTAGCATGCTAGATAGTAAAAAATTGTACTAAATGGTTTGTTATAGGCCTAGTGAATGAATTGCAAGAGAAACTGTTGCAATATTTTTACTATATCAGATATAGTACAAAATGATATCCTATTTGATGTAGTCATGACCGTTTAATGTACAGATATGAAGTTTTACGTTTAGTGGCGTCGGAAGCTATATTTAGAGGTCAAGATGAATCTATAATGTTTTTAAAACTGTTGCAAAAGGTTAAGCATGCAAGATAAAGTACAAATTATACCCTGTCTGTTGATATAGTCATTACAGTTATATAGATATTAAGTTTTATGTATTTCAAAATGGCGTCGGCGGCCATTTTTAATATGGCGTCGGCAGCCATCGTGGATTTAGAGGTCAAGATCAACACCAATTGTTTTAAAAATTGTTTCATAAGATTTGGCATGTAGGATATAGTGCAAAATGATACCTTATTTGTTGATATAGGGATTATAGTTCTATATATTTTAGGTTTTATGTATTTCAAAATGGCGTCGGCGGCCATCTTGGATTTAGAGGTCAAGATGAACCCAAATTAATTCAAAAATTGTTTCATTAGGTCTAGCATACATCATATAGTGCAAAATGATACCTCATTTGTTGATATAGGGATTACAGTTCTAGAAATATTAGGTTTTATGTATTCCAAAATGGCGTCGGTGGCCATTTTCAATATGGCGTCGGCGGCCATCTTGGATTTGAAGGTCAAGATGAACCCAAATTGTTTTGAAAATTGTTTCATTAGATTTGGCATGCAGGATATAGTGCAAAATGATACCTTATTTGTTGATGTAGGGATTACAGTTCTAGAAATATTAGGTTTTATGTATTTCAAAATGGCGTCGGCGGCCATTTTGAAAAAATGGCCGTTTACACAATTTTCCCGCCATTTTTGAAAAATGCATGGGAGCTATATTTTCTTAAAATAGGTCCATTTAGCCAAATCCGTTGAGAAAAAAAGGTAGCATTAACATGGTCACGGATCCTAGAAAAATGACTCTACTAATATGAAAAGTCACACCAACCGCATTTCTTATGTTCAAGTCACTGTAAAATATAGGGTACATATGCATGAGGCTTACCACTTTAAGTCAATTGGGTGGGATTGCAGTTGAATTGCTACTGCTCTATTTTTCTTGAAATTAGGAACATCTTTCATGTTCTTTGGACATCGGTGATCTCTTTAGTGCATCATTGCAAGCACATCGTTCTAACGCGATTGCATTACTAGTTGAGGACATAGCTTTACTATGGTTTACTGCACTAATTGTAGGACACATAATCTGCCGTGCGTTGATCGTAATGTTGGAAAATGTATCATCATAACCTGATCATAGCTTTTGACTTTACGTTACGCGTGGGGACATCTTCATATTTATTTGCCGTAAGTCAGTAGCGGAGGAATATTGACTGCTGATACACACTTTGGAATATAGCCTACACTGCAAAAACAGTGGTGTTAAAATTACACCAGTCGGTGTTGTGAGAGGACTGCACAAAGCATTTTACACCAGTATTAAAGTCACGGTGTTAGTTCATCACCCATTGGTGTTAGTTCAACACCCATTGGTGTTATTCTGTTAGTTATATCAACCATATTTGGTGTTATATGCAAAGTCCATGGTGTATTTGTGCGGTCCTCTCACAACACCGACTGATGTTGTTTTTGACACCGTAGTTTGGACAGTGTACATGCCCATTTGTGGATGTTGAATTATGTAGATTTAACCATGTTAAACAGAGAACTTTATCATAGCGTAATACATGAAAGTCAAAGTAATCATATTTATTTGACCGTTTTTGTTATTTGTTACTTGTAAAAAAAATAAAATAAAGTCATTTTTAACTTTTGAATTTGATATTTTGTACAATTCCTTTTGGTTGTTCAGGCGTCGCAACAAAGTGAACATACTGAATGTTTAAAGTACAGTAGCAGTTATGAAAGGTGCTATAATTTTACTGCCCAAGAATCGAGGCCGGGTCACGTCTCATGCGAGCTTTATTGCATTACATGTTTCTGTCATTATCTTGCAAAATTATACATCATGAATTTTACACAAGTACACTGTAAATTACAAGGATTTTAAATAAATCCTGATTGACATGTGGTTAGGGACCATTCGGTTTAGATTTAAATCTTAAGGATTTACATTTTAGTCTCAAATGCTCAAAATTTAAATCTGACAGATTTAAATCTAAATTTTCAAATCGATTAGTCCCTATAACCATAGTCTTTCAGGATTAAATTTAATCCCTGTAATTTAGAGTGTAGTTTGTTCCAGTGTTCTATTTGCAGTGTTACGTTTCACTGTTCTTTGCGGGTTTATTACCAATTTAATAAAGGGAGTCCTATCCTTAATCCAGAAGAAAGTGCAAAAAAAAAATCATTTTGTGAATTATGATCTACACGTACACCGCATAAATTGGTGTGTTTATAATTTAACACGATGGTATTGCTCAACATAATTACCAGTTTAAAATGTCAACACTATGAGTGTTATTTAAACACCAAAGAATCATTTTCAACACCAAGAGTATTCCCTTTAACACCAAGGGTTTTGAAGATTTACACTTGTCTAGTATCTGTATCTGTTTTTTGCAGCGTGGTGTCATTCACCGATCCGTGAATTTCATTGAATATACACTCATGCTCATAATTATGGAATATTTTACAAAGATTTTAGAAGTTGCCATTTTTCCTTGAACGGTACATCTATTTACTCACCCCAGGTGAAACAATTATAATCTAAGAATTTCAGGAATGCTGAGCATTTTGCAGCGTCCGACTCGACACTAAAACCTGTGTTTATAAATGGCGTTATTGTTGTTGTTGTTGAGTCACGTGGTGGTTACGCGCGTTATTAGACTTGTAGCAGGCAATTCTGATGTTAATTTAATGAAAAAAGACATTAGATGCAAATTTATTATTTTTGGGGGTTGTTTTTTTTAAGTACTTTAATTTAATACATATTTAATTGATTTTTGTGGATTTTTCAAAAAATAAATATGTAATTGTTATTGCGCTCAAACGTATTTTAGTTTTTAATTTAGCAATCTCAGGAAATCCAAAAATTGCTTCACATACTGCGTTTTTGTGAAATAAACACTTGTCTTTAAAATTTTGGACGATATAGGAGAAAGAACTTAAGTATCAACAAAATATTCGATATAATTATGAGCATGAGTGTATAACCATTGTAATCCTAATTAGGGCCTACACCTCATTATTGTAAGGCAGACTTGTAGTGTGATTCCCAGTCAGTGGCGTAAATACGGCTGTCCCC
>JZLH01S0282759.1:29591-48260 GCA_001188425.1 Eucidaris tribuloides
TTTAAGCTGATTTCATTCATTTTTTGACGTTTTCTGGCGTGCAAATCCCGAAGTCTGTCTTTACAAACGTATAACAAAGCATCATGATTTCAAAGCACACTACTGACGACACTGAATGAAAGAGATTATTTAGGCAGATGAAAATTTGTGCTGTATTTTTTTTTTCAAAATGACGCCCTCTGTAGTTATACGATCGCAAACTGCTGATCTGGAATTATTAAACAAAACTATCACAAAAATAAGAAAACAGAACGATTCGAACCTATCATGTACTGCTTTCCGGGCAGGGAAACTACCACCAGGCCATCCTTAGCAGCCGGCAGTTACACAATGAAATCAGAAACAAATAGCGGAGCCCTAAATTTGTTTTTGGTTTGTTTTGTTTTGTTGTTGTTGCTGTTGTTGTTGTTGTTGTTGTTGTTATTGTTGTTTTTTTTGTTGCTGTTGTTGTTGTTGTTGTTGCGCATTTTATAGTTTTTTTAGCCTGGTGGTACACTGCTAAAACTGGGGTGTTAAATTTAACACCAAGGGTGTTGCACATTAAGAATATCGGAAAAGTGTTGATTTTTTTAACACCTTTGCTGTTAAAGCCAGTGTTCTTGGTGTTTGAAATAATTCGTTTGGGGTTGAAATAACACCCTTGGTGTTAAAATTTGACACCACGTCTGGTATCTATATTTTGGCAACACCATGGGTGTTAAATTCAACACCCCAGTGTTTGCAGTGTAGTGTCGCTGCCCAGAAAGCAGTAGATGACTGGTTCGAATCCCTTTGGTTTCTGAATTAATATTTGGCAGCTGGCAAGCTTGTGGACTCTATTAAGGCACGAGAAACACGCAACATGCTACCAGTCTAATATTTCACAGTGGTACGTTCTGTTATAGATTAAATCGAGAAAACATAGGCCATAAACTTCAGTTTGGACTCTCTTCTTGATTGTCATGTATTTAAACTTGATTTTTAAGAAACTTGTCGAAATGACATTTACTTCAAATGAAACGAACGTGGCTTTAATGGAGCATACACTAGGTCACTGCCTTACGTTGCGCTGTAAGACTCTCTCCCCATCCCACTTTCTCTACCATTCCCTTATCCCGAATAAAACCAATTCTACCACTCCGGTGTTCTTCTCGCTGTTCAAATTAAATTGCTTCCTTAATTTGATATCAGATAAATCTTCATTTTGAAGTAAAGATCATGCTACAAATGAAAAAATACACGTGGATAAGTGGTCGCTTTGGGGCAATCATGTTGTTTTCCTATGAGGAATAACATGATAAACAGTAAACAAAACGTAAAAAAAAATCAGTTGTTAAATTCTTTGTATCGCATTTAGTCGATATAACACGGTATTAGATATCGATACCGACATCCGGGATATTCCTTCCGGGGCACCCAAACAGCAAAAACGTCGGTGTTAAAATTACCATCCCCGTGTGTGCGAGTGGGTGTGTCTGTGTCTGTGTCTGTCTTCCTGCATGTCATGTGTATGTGTCTGTGCCTGTGTCTCAGTGTTTGTGTCTGTGTCTGTCTGTATGTGTATGTGTCTGTGTGCCTATATCTCAGTCTACGTCTGTGTCCGTGTGTTTCACTGTCTGTCTGTATGTATATGTGTGTTTGTACATGTGTCTATGTCTGTGTCTTTCTGTGTGGTGTCTGTGTCTGTCTGTCTGCATGTCTGTATGTGTATGTGTGTGTCTGTACCTGTATCTATGTCTGTCTATTATGTATACGTGTATGTCTCTACCTTCTGTCTATGTCTGTGTCTATGTCTACGTCTGCGTCTGTCTGGCTGGCTGTCTGTATGTGTATGTGAGTGTCTGTACCTGTGTCTATTCTGTTTCTGTGTGTATGTCTGTATGTATGTCTGTCTGCGTGAGTGTGTCTGTGTGTCTGTGTGTTTTCTGTATGTGTCTGTGTATGCGTATGTGAGTGTCTGTACCTGTGTCTATGTTTGTGTCTGTGTCTGTCTGTACCTGTGTCTATGTGTCTGTGACTGTGTCTACTGTCTGTCTGTTTGTATGTCTGTATGTGCCTGCATGTATCTGTATGTGTATATGTGTGTCTGTTCCTGTGTATATGTATGTATGTGTGTCTGTCTGTCTGTCTGTATGTCTGTGTGTGCCTTCATACCGAGTATCAAACCCCACCCACCAAAACCTACGGCAAGGGCGGATGATACTGCCCGGGATGCTGGTCGGATCTCTGGCGGTCCTTGGAATCGCGTAACCCATGGTGGCGTTCGCGTACCGGATGATGCCGTTCAGGACCGGGTCCTACTGCGTTAGATATCACCTCTTCCCGAAGGCCGCCTCGTCTATAAAAACCATGATCACCGTAAACCCATCCACCCTTTTCACGGCGGAATGGAAGTTCTGGGTGGTGTCTCGGCGGGTAATGCCTACCACCCGGGGGCCCTGGAAACAAAGCGTCTTCGCCATACTAGAAATAAAAAATTGAAAAACAATACGATAAAGAGATTCTTGGGGCTGATGCAAGGTCGACATGTAGATTATAAAAAAAAAAACTTAAAGGTTATTGACATGATTGGGTACACGAAAAAATGGCTCAAGAACTAAATAAATTGAAATATATACCAACTGTGCACCAGCTGGAGTAGATCTTTCAGTTGGAAGGATTAATTGTTTAAGCATGAACAAAGTAGCAGTTTAATTTTCTCTGGCCAAGATGAAAATGACATTCCATAGAACCCTACACAACAGATTTGTCTGTCACAGGACATACAGATGCAAGTTACTTCAGAACGAGTCAGCTTTTGACTTTCAAATTGTCACAGGAGAATCCTTGCATAGTTTACTTGATTCTAGAATAGTTTCAGCCCAAGTTGAGGACTACCCCCAATCATGTCATTTACCTTTAAAGACACTATATAACACTGTGGAAGACACGTTTAAAAAATTGTCAAACTTTGCTATCTGACATATCTGGCAGTGTTTGAATGGACAAATAAACACCTTAGAACACAAAAGTTTGGACAGGTATGCTGTCACTCGTACAATATTTGCAGATACAAATTGGCACATTAATTTCCTATCAGGCGATAGGTAATTCTGCAACACAGTAGTCTATGGGGGAAAGCTGGAATGGTCTCTCAATTATTTTACTTTTTTAAAGCACTTAATGATCGTTTTAAACAGCAGTTTTTTCAGGGCTTCATTTTTAGACCATGTCAAATACACTGGTAGCATGGGGAATCATGCAGCTCAGATTTTTTTAAACTGGAAACATTGTTATACAATGCATTTGAAGGCCCAATGTCAAAGGTCAACTCAATCACAGAGATGATGACAGCTGGTCTTGGAATAATAATAATATAATATAATAGCACAGTTTTTATATAGCGCATTAACACTCAAATTTGAAATTTAATGTCGCTATGCTGTGAGAAGAAAATATAGAAAAGCTAGGGTATATATTGTTAGTTACTGTTTTACTGAGGTAAAAGCTTTGAACGATTTCCAATAAAATAATGGTTATAATATGATTATGGGTCATAACTACATATAATTCTTAAAAGTGCTTGAAAAGTAAAGTTAAAAACAAAAATAAAACGATGAGTTTTTTAGAGCTGATTTAAATTTTCAACAGTTATTTTATACTTTTGATATAACTAGGGAGCTCATTCCACTAAGATGGTAGGCGTTGCACGAGTAAATAGCTGCGTTTCACTCATATTTATTTTGTAAAGACTGGAGCGTATACAACAAACAACTCCCTTCCGGCCAGACCTTAAATTCTTACAGGTTCAATTTATTATGGTAGTTAATTCAGTTTAGATTACGATGGTGCAAATTTGTGAAAGCTTTTCATATGCTAAACAGTAAAATTTATGATATTGATGACGTGATTGGCACAGGTAACCGAGTGTAATTTGTCCCGTACAAATTAAGAGCTTACAGATTCATGTTTCTTCGCCACGACACATAACACTGGCTGCCTGATGTTTTGGACAACTCTGCTAATTTATATGTGACGTGTTGTGGTAATCCAAAAGAGACATATTGGCAATAATCAACCGGTGGCATTATTATCAAAAGCATGGCTTACTAACGTTGTGTTGTTTGGTTTATCAATAAATGGACGGAAGTTTCTCTAATCTTGTGTTAAGACAAATGACGGCAGAACGGCAATTAGAAAGCATGTATTCACGAACATGGATGTTGGCAGTGTCATAGTTGATCAAGATTGTGGGAGCAAAGCTAATAACTGCTATGTTTTCTATCCCTGTCATGGGTGTTTCGCATTGCATTTATGTGGTATCAATTAGTTGCACCTTTTTATGAGTTTGTCAAAAGAGGGCGTTTTATCTCTTGTTAACTGGGGGGGGACAGTGGGCCTTATAGGATCGTTTAACAGGCTTTCCAGTTTTTAAGAAAAACATCTAGCTCATGGATACCTTCTATTTTGCTATCTGGTGTTCGCTGAATAAGGTCGAAAAATGACGCCCTGAAAAAAATTGCCGTTGAAAACAATCATTAAGTGCCATTAAAAAAAGTGAAAATTATTGAGTGACTATTTATGGCGACCATTCTCGTTTCCCCCATAAAATTGTGTGTTCTTGAAGTTTCGTCAGCTGACAATAACTCATGTGAAGATAGTTATCCGTACACATTTTGCTAATAACAGCATAACTCTCTACAATTTTGTGTTCTAGGGTGTTTGTTTGCCCATTCCAACATTGCCAGATGCGTCAGATAGCAACGTTTGACAATTGAATATCTGAATATTAAACCGACCCAAGTCCAGTTTTTTTTTGCCAAATTGAGTTAAACATGGGAAATTGTTGCTTATACATGGGCTCATCTTGTGTATAAATGATAAATTTTAATTCACACTGGAAGTGCCAAAATAAAGGAGTGAAATCTAGTATCCATTTTAGAATGACCCAAGTCCAGAACTTGGGTCATTCTTATATTCATATTATTGCGCCCTCTCTCTTTTCAGAATACATTTACTATTATAGTAACTTACTATGTATACGATTCAAAGACTGACTCAAGTCCATAGGATTAAAAAAAAAGACCCAAGTCCATCAAATTAAAGGACCTACCCACAAATCACGTGAAGGGGAATTATGATTAAAAAAATGTACAATTAAACTTGTATTTACGATGTTGTCTTAATCATATATTCAATTGTTAATTGGGGCTTCCCACAATGTTTATAGAGCCTTTAAGTGCAGTTTAGATCGATCAGCCTAGGTTTTCATCATTCTACGACTGATTAAGGTGATTGAATTAATGACATTCTATGATGACGGAGACCAATCTTGAAATACAATTAAGAATAATAAACCAAATAATTGTCCCAGGTCTCCAGCTCTCTATTTTGCCGAAGAGAACTTTAATGGCAAATGCCATTTCACAGTAAACATTTCACGACTATGGAACAATAGTTGTCCAAAAATTCGATAAACCTAGTTCATCGACGATAAACTAGGTTTTTGATTGAGAATCCTAGATTATCGAATTGATAAACCTAGTTTTTCAACAACAACCCCGAATATCGAGTGATAAACCTAGTTTATCGAATTTGATAAACCTGGTTTCCTGAATTTGATAAACCTAGTTTTTCAAATTTGATCAACCTAGATTATTTCAGAATCTAGGTTTATCATATTCGAAAAACTAAGTTTATCAATTCGATAGTCTAGGACTCTCGGCGAAAAATCTAATTATTTATGTTCCAACTATCAAAGAATGATTTACCGAAAGTATTCCTAAATATGTTTACTACCAACAACCACTACCACAATTACCCCCACCAGGCAAGCCAGTTTTTACCATCTACCTCGAACCAGAACTTTATTTGCCAACAAAATTTTTACTAACAGCGGACCAAAACTTTGGAATTCATTGCCTATAGATGTGCGTGAAACCATTACAATATAAACCTTCAAAAGAAAGCTCAATGCAATCTTTCTGAATTCTTATAACGATAATACCCTGTAACTCATTTTACCTGTTCCTTACCATTTGAGTCTCTCTTCTATTTTATTCCTCAAGGTTAACCCACTATTACGTATAGTATTCCTTCCATCAATTGTACCTGGTTCTTTTTCTCAGGCATTCTATTTCTTTCAGTTATGCACTAGTACAGTGTACAATAATAATGAAATTACTGTGGTGATAGTGTTCATTTTTTTCTCCTATATCAATTAATGCGGAATATGACATTTAGTATACGTTGATTGTGTCTCCTGGGTTCCTTTCCTTCCTTCTTTTTTCCCCCTTTTTACCCCTTTTCCTTTCCAATATTGTCCTCTGTTTAGTACCTGCATGTCCCGTCCTTTTTTTTCTGTTTCGTATTGTATTGTATTGTATTGTATCGTGTTGTCATTATATTGTTTGTTGCTGCTTGTATTGTTCCATTATTGTAAAAACTGTTCTCATATCCATTGTTGACCTATACATTATTTTGATTTTTCCCTCTTTTATTTCCTATGGGGACTACGAATACAAGTCTACCTCAGTAGGCTCCATCATTTCCCATACTGTCTCAAGAATTTAGCATTAGCTCCTAATTATCATTTATTATTGTGTTATGCACAATGTATGGTTTAATCAAATAAATTTAGCTCCATAAAGATCAATTGTTGCAGAAATGTTTCTAAGTAATTAAATAATATCTCTGGTCTTAACTTACAATCAATTGTGTCTCAATATTTGAATTATGTAACTGCTATTACTCTGCAGTCTATTTTTTGTATAACAGTTGCATATTTTGTGCTTATGATTTTGTGCACTGTACAAATAATTTGTGGAAATGTCAAATAAATAAATCAAATCAAATCAAATCAAATTTATCGTTGATAAACTAGGTTTATCGATTTTGGACAACTATCGTTCCATACTCGTCCTTCTCTTCACGCACTTCGTCGAACATGACCACACTCTTAAAAATTCCGGGTCAGTCTGACTCGGAGAAAGGATCCGTTGGGGGCACACACCAGAAAAGGGTCAATTTGAACCAAATTCCGGGTCAAGGTTGACCAAAATCCAAGTCAGTTTTACTCATATTTTGGTCAACCTTGACCCGGAATTTGGTTCAAATTGACCCTTTTCCGGGTGTGCCCCCAACGGATCCTTTCTCCGAGTCAGACTGACCCGGAATTTTTAAGAGTGCATAATCAGAGGGTGCATACTGGGGTGCATAACTTCAGAGGGTGCAAACTGGGGTGCATAACTTCCGAGGGTGCAAACTGGGGTGCATAACTTCAGTGGGTGCAAACTGGGGTGTATAACTTCAGAGGGTACATATATTCAGACCCTTATTACCCCCCTTCCCCGCTGGTCTCCTGACTATCTATTTCTCGAGGCCCTATGAAACTCACCGGATGATTATCCATGGTATTGGCGATTTGTTCTCGTCGCTGTTGTTCGAGTTCTTGTTGTTTTATCATCTCCTGGTGTTCACGGATTTGGAAGTGCGCGAACAACCCGACGCCTACTCCAATACAGCAGATCACCATAAATACCACCAGCAGTGCCATGCAGGCGCATCGCTTTGGGGTGCACACCTCCGTCCTCCATGTGATGAGGGGCTCCTCATCCTCCGAAGTGCTCTTCTGAGGCAACTGGAAATTAGAGGAAATGTAGAGACGCACACGTAATTACTAAATGTCTTAGAATATTATAGAAAGAGAATTGTTATCTCATTTTAAAGGAAGCGGATAGATTTGCACGTCTTCTTCTTTCGTGTCCGTCATCTACACAAATCCAAAATTATATAATATATCATAATAAAAAAAAATTATATACAACACAAAAAATAAGAGTTAGAATGTACTTGCACCACCCATCACAAATCCCAGCTCCACCCTGGTAAGGCCCAGTAGCCTCTTTCCGCCCCGTTCCTCGACAATTCAAGGGGCATGCCCAGTCGGTCTTTACTCACAGGAACTCTAACGTGAGGCCGCCAGGAGAATGATAGGTGAATGCAAATATAAACTAGACATATTAGATATTTAGCCACGACTTGGCACACCGCAGGGCCTTCTCATTTGCAGCCATTACATCATCTTGACTGCACCGTTCCTCGAGATTTGGGCATTGAAGGAGGTGTTGCATGGTTTGCAGTCGCAGTTTATGTTGTCATCATCTGTGTATCCCCACTTTCCCATGTTAACTTTGCACCGCCCCATCTCTGTGCGAAGTCGGTTGAGGGACTTTCATGTTACCCAGTCTTGCTTGTGGCCTGGGGGTAACTTCTCATGAGTAGGAAGAGGTAGCTTATCATGATGGTGGTTGCTGCTGCCAGTGACATAACTACGGGGGGGCACGGGGGCACATCCCCCCCCCCAATCGGCCGGCAAAAAAAAACGAAAGAAAAAAGGAAAGAAAAAGAAAAAGAAGAGCTGGGTGAACCGAGTTAGACATTGGTCTTTAATCACCTTTTGAGATGGACTTATGAGACTACATGTAGTCCTTATGTTAAGTAAACTTTTTTTTTATCTAAAACCTATTGAAAACTGCGTAATATAGGCCTATAGTTCTGTTTGTCTATTTAAAGTGGCCGCGTATCGTGAACACAATGTGAATGTTCGGGTCTCATATTATAAATAATGACAGAGATGCCACGTACAGTTCAGCATTTTTTTTGTGTATTTCAGTAAACATCCAGATGAAGTGAAGTCACTCTTATCGAGAGGAATATAGTGAGCTGATCAGAGATCTAACCGCTTATATAGAATCTTTGACGAGTGTTTTCTGGTGTTGGTGGGATTGTTTTGGTTATCGGTCGTTGAAATGTTTCGGAACATTGTGTCAAATATAAACATGTCTTTTTTATGAACAAGAATGTTTGTTGTTCGTCACTGTGCTCAAATTGTTGAAAGAACTTTATGTGATTATTATGGAAGCTTCCTCGTCTGGTCGGACAAATTTAGGGTTCGATTTCAGAAAGCCAGAATGCACAACGGAATGAGTTTACGACTTCTCCCCTTAGCCCCAAATGAATTATTTTAGCTTCAATACCGCTCGCTCGCAGGGTTACCTATATAACTTACTTCAAAATCAAACAATTTTGTGTAGAAATTCCTCCTCCAAAATCCATCACCTGCGTGACATACCTTTTGCATGTGTGTTTTTCTGCATTCCTCAGTACAATATGAATTGAATAGCAGGCCTGTAGCCGCAGAGGGTTGCGTCAGGTGCGTATGCTCCTCCCTTATCTGAAAGGTACACTTTTTTTAAGAACGTATAATCACATGTTTTTGAAAATTACTGTTGAATGTTCATTAAAAAATGTTAATAGAGGGTCACAATATACTCATAAAACTGCTGAAAGTCAGGAACTTCCAGGGCCTCCGCCCCTGACCCCCATAACTATTACCATGTTTTGAAATTAACTTTTATATGCAGTTCATTATATAAAAAATATTCCGTAGGAAGTGAAAAAAGATTGAAAGCGGGTGGTTTTTAATTAGTTTTGACTGTTCATTTCAGAAAACAATAGTGTTATCACAAGGTCAAAATGAGCTCAAAAATTGTTGGAACTCACGAGCTTCAGGGGGCTCCGCCCTTAAACGCCCAACAAATTATCACCATTCAAGAAAATAACCTCCTATCAGGATTTAAGAATAAAAAAGTTACAGCTTCGGAAGTGCCAAAAGGTTTGAAAGCGGGGGATTTCTAGCTGTAATTGACTATCCATTTAACGAAAAAAGGGGGTTTGCTGAGAATCAAAATGGCCTTGTGAAACTTCTAGAACCCGAGAACTTCAGGGGGCTTCGCCCCCTGACCCCCATTTGGGGATTCTAAGGCGGGCCCCTGGACTCCACCCGTTAGTATGGTCAGCCCCTATACCCAGCAAAAATATAGGTTCAGTGGCACCTGTTGAAAATCACTTTTCTTCATTTATGCACCTCTCCCCATTGAAAATTGATGGCTACGGGCCCGAATAAACATTTACACAATTCCATTTGTGCTCACATTGCAGTTTTAAATTATTTCGATTTACTAAGAAAGAACACACCACAAAATGCCAGTTGTCTTCTTGCACTTTTCAAAATTTTCCAAACCGCTCGCTCGCTACGCTCGATCGCAGAATGTTTTCTTGACTAATCATGACATACATGCAAACACATATTTTCTGTAAAAAATAAACATGCAAATGGCGATTTGCTACCTACACAATTCCATTTATGCTCACATTGCAGTTTTAAATTATTCCGATTTACTTAGAAAGAACACACCACAAAAGGTGAGTTTTCTTCTTACACTTTTCAAAATTTTCCAAACCGCTCGCTCGCTACGCTCGCTCGCGGATTTTTTCTTAAATAGTCAAGACATACATGCAAGCACATATTTTCTATAAAAATAACCACGAAAATGACGATTTATTACAAAATTACCCAAAATTAGTTCATGGGTACACTTTAACAAGAAAACCTAGCATTTTAGTATATACTATACGCTTGGCGTACATGTCGCATTAAATTCATCATCTGAAAATACAATTTGGGTGAGCGATTGGGTGCCCCCCAAATGAGTTGACCCACGGTACGCCACTGGCTGCTGCGCCTCTCCTCCCATAGTCTACATCTGGCCAACTGTGGGGATTCAGTCAGGGTTTGGACAGAGTGTAGGAAGCTTTTTGCAATGATGCTACACAGTTACATCAGTGCCTTGTTCTCGTTCGTATGCAAATTCTTCTTCTTCTTCTTCTTCTTCTTCTTCTTCTTCTTCGTTCGTCTCTTCCCTCAGATGCCATAAACTTAACACGTGCTTTTTGTGGCGTCTTTTTAGGTCCCTTCCTCATGTCCATTTCAGTCCAAATTTCACAGGTATGTCCATGACCATGTGAACTTGATCACTGAACTCTTTATTTTTCAAAATCACTCATGCGTGACCATCTAGACGCCATTTTGTTCATTTTCAGGTTGAATTCTTAACTTCGATTGCGCCAAGTAGCGTTGAGTAATTGTCTTGCTACTTTGAATGCACATTCAGGTGGGTCATACGCGAGACATCAACGAGCCGGATTTTTTAAATCACTCATGCGTGACCATCCAGAGGCCATTTTGTCCAGGTCCTCTATATTCTTCTTTTTTATGTACCTTCCTCATGTCTGTCGTAGGTATGTCAGTGGACATGTCTTCTTTGATCACCGAACTCTTAGTTTTTCGAAATCACTCATGCGTGACCACGTGTATGCCATTTTGTCAATTTTCTCTCTTCCTTTATATCTCTATTATACTTAAAGCCACATACTTATAATAAATTATTTTGGATAGTGTAAAAATTGCCGTTTCATCTGCTACATGAAACATGCCCTTTTAACGCTGTCTTCTTAATTAAAATTCAAAAGTTGAAAGATTTTCCAACTTCTTCTCCTTTAAATCATGAGGTCTCCTTTAAATCCTTTCACGCTGACCATCTGGGACGACTCACTGTCAGAATAAGTTTCGCTTTTCTGGGGACCTTTGACCTTAAATTCAGAGACCAAGGGAGGTCAGTCTCTCTTCCAGACCTCAATCTACACTGGCATCATTGCAAGTACATATACATCGTTTTACAATGATTACATTTTTGTTGCCTGTCATCAACTTCAATGACGTTCTGCAGTAAGTTGTTTTGATTTTATACTTTATAGATTTTTGTTTAATTTTGTAGTCATATACCTCTTACTGGAGTTATTTAGTTGATATTAGAAATAAAGAATAAAGGATGAAGACAGGATGGAAGGGATACCAAATCATTATTGAAGTTGGATTTCAATTACCAAATGAGTCAGTGAACCCTTTTTTCACTTATGTAGGTGTAGATAGATAAGTAGATATATTTTTTTCCGTCACCTTTGCTATTACATTTTTTTCTTTTGTTTATAATACTGTTACTTCTTATTAATTTTGTCAGTTTTCAATTTTACAGAGTCTTGTGTAAAAGAGTGTAAGACCATATAAAGTACAAAAAAAACCTACATTGACTCATATGCAATGTTAGTCTCTTTTCCAGACCTCAAATTGCACTGGCATCATTGCAAGTACATCGTTTTGACGCGATTACATTTCTATAGTCTTTGATTTGAGCCTTTTCTGGGATGGTTGGATGTCATAACAAGGATGGCGACTATCCTGGCTTTGTCTAAGACGCTCCATACCATGTCCATACTACTGGCTTCTGACCTGCGTATACCAGGCGGAGCGATGCCGGACAGGACGTACAGGATGTCTACATGGGTTGGTTCATCTATTCAAGACAACACCGTTACCCGTTACTCGTTGCTGCGACGTTGAGGGAATAGAGGGAATTTTGGGGGTTCTATGGCGGGGCACCGGGGGGGGGGGTCACCACATTATAACTGGTCAGACATTGTCCAAACTTCCTCACAAAACCACACACCTTCTGCTATGCCCCCCCCCAAAAAAAATAAATAAATTAAATAAATAATAAAAATAAAAAAAAACGAATGGAAAACCACGCGGCTGGAACGTTTTTTTCCACTGGGGTGCCGAGATATTTTCGAGCTAAAATAATTTTTCACGGCGAAATTCGCGGCCAAATCAGCAACCGAAAAGTCGCTCAGCGGGGGGGGGGGGGGGTGCCTCGGCGGAAAATTTTCGCGGCTAACAATGATTTTTCAGCGCCAAAACAAAATTTCACGGCTAAATCAACAGCTGAAAAGTCCCAGTTGGGGGGGGGGGGGGGGGGCTCGTGGAAACTTTGGGGTGCTGTGCTTCGCGCGGGTGCTGCGCACCCCGCTGAAAAAAATTCTCAGTGTGCTGAGCACCCAGCAACCCAGCACCCCGCCTCCCAGGGCCATGTGGAAAATGGCGAAACCCTATAGGCTGGCTGTTTAAAGTGTTTCAAGTGTGGGACCGCACTTTCCACGTGTTTGACAATTATTATAAACAAACAACAAAAACAGACAAGTTTTGTCTGTGTTTATTTGAGAACATAGGAGCCGGCTGAAAATCAGAATGGAGCCTGAGGGTCTTTCATTTATAGTGCTTTTTTGATCATGAGGCAATCTAGAAATTGGAAGAAATTAGAGACACACAATGATACACGTATGGGATCTAGTCAGGCGAACTCGATCAGATATGAACATACCAACCATATCCTGATTTCATAGACATTAAACCAACATTATGTTCTTCATTTCGGTGGTGTCAGGTGAAAGCATATCACAATTTGATTTAAAAATGAAAATAGTTCACGGCTATTCTATCGCTAATTTAACCATTTTGTAAAGGCAGGTTCGACACTGAAACAAGTTTTTTAATAAAGCAGAAAAATGTAAAAAAACATATAAATGAAAAGTTTGGCGAAAATCAACGCAGAATAAACAGAGTTATGAAGTTTAAAGTTTTATATTTGTGACTCACATGCGAGCAGCTATGCAATATTCATGTAAATAAATTCCACAAATGCATATTTAATGGTCACGAGATTGAATGAGTGTTCATAGAACCGATATGAAATAATTTTCTGAATAATATATACATGCACAGGTATGTTTTTTTTCAAAATATCGACAAAACGCACTTATAGAATTTATATACACAGATATGTGGAACTAATCGCAATGTGACTCACAAACTCGAGAACTTAAATATCCATAACTCTGTTATTCTTTTAATGGATTTTCGTCAAACCTTCATCAATATTTTCCTCATTGTTCTTGCTTTATAAACCACTTGTCGTCAGCGTGAACCTTGCCTTTAAGCAATATCACCTCTTAACGCAACGTTATACTATCTTTAAAGCACATCTTGAAAGAGCAATGTGGTAGTTTTCTACATGAGGGTTCTTCCGAGATATTTCATCAATCTCCTTCTGCTAGGCAGGGTAATCCCTTTTCAGTGCTCCCCCGTGTTTTCTTTTAGATTCATTGAAGTGCGTCAATTGGCGTAAATATAAATTAAAAGTCAATGAACAGAAGATATCTTTCTATAAAGGGCAAATACTGTACTTTGTTAAGGTTAAAATGAGCAAAATTTTTCAAACTGGATAGGGGGAAACCCTTCCCAAAACCCTCCCTAATTAAATTAATATTTAGTCATTCACGCATTTGAATTTCATAAAATATTACTTCTTATTGTCTGCAATATTATACTAATTTTTCATTGTACATCTAAAGGCAAAACCAGGTACGAGTACAAGCCATCTTATCACACATCTGCTGCATGCAGGCTGAGGGATCACCTTCACCGTTATAACAAACTTAGTGTGTCACTTCCACACCAAATTTTTACTCGGATATACCATACTGGCGAGTATCGTATATACTTGGTTTGTTATCCATAATTGTGATCTTGGCATTAGATTATTGACCTTTTGTTTTTTGTTATACAGAAACTAAACAAAAATAAAAGAAATAAACAAAACATTTATGAAAAAGACCTTATTAATCTGTTAACAATACGTTGTTTTTCTATATGATATAACTTATTACATGCTTCACACATGAGTCAAAATGCAGTTTACTCATGCAAAAAAACGAAGAACGAAGTCGCAAACAAAGGCGTCTGGTTCGATTTAAGAGAGATAATATGCCCTAAGAACAAGCGATTACAAGAAACGACCGGAAAATTATACCATCTCACAAAGATTGCCAGGTGGCTGAAGGAGATTTAAGTATGCTGCATAATCTTATCATCTCATAAATGCACATTTCACAAAGCACCTGTCTTATTCGCCCTCCCTAATAATATACGTTATTAAACCAATTCTTGCACTAGCAAATTCGCCTCCTCGTATGGAAGAGAACGGGATAATCTTTTCAGATCCCTATTGCTTTCATTTCGTTCGACAAACATTCTCGCATTCTACTGCCCTCGAAATAAGTTGACTTGCCCGAGAATTTTCAAGTAAATGACATGAATTAGGGGTAGTCCTTACTTCGGGAAAACATTCTAAAGCAAGTAAAAGCAATGCAACGAGCTACTGGGAAAATTTTGCAGGCCCACTCATATAAAAGTTACCACAGTATGCACGGCACAGCAAATTTGTTGTGTAGCTTCTAGGGATTGATTTCGCTTGGGGCCGAAAGAAATAGCCATGGTATATTCATGCTGATTATCTCTAAGTAAATAGATTCAAGACTTTTCGTCCAAGCCAGGAGATACAATCAAGCTGGATGTATACAGACTGGTGTTTCTTTCAACCAGTTTGTGTTGGAGAGCGCATTTTTTTTTATTCTCCCACCACAGTGCAACGCCTTAAAGCTCATTGCATGATGGCGTAAATAAAATAAAATGCTCTTTAGAACCAAACTGGTTGATAAGATAACCAAATGTACACCAGCTGGAGCGCATTCCTGGCTGAAGGATTTGTCTGAGTTGTTTCTTTAGGAGAATGCCAAGCAAAAACAGGCCAGAAGTTTGAATCATCATGGGCACGATAGAT
Organism: Eucidaris tribuloides; assembly: GCA_001188425.1. Classification (NCBI taxonomy): domain Eukaryota; kingdom Metazoa; phylum Echinodermata; class Echinoidea; order Cidaroida; family Cidaridae; genus Eucidaris; species Eucidaris tribuloides. The sequence continues at coordinate 44,966 of JZLH01S0282759.1, forward strand.
CAACCTCCTTAGAAGGCTATATACAAATTTGTTTTGTTACAAGGCATACATTATGGACATTATTTTTAAAATGAGTTCACTTTTGACTACAAAATCTTCAACAGTAGCTTGTCTGCATAGTTTTACTATGATGTAAATAGTTTTTACGCCCATTGAGATACCCCACATATCATACTACTGCCCCTTTAATACTATTGCCATATTAATGTCTGTCAAAAACAAGTCAACTTGCCAAACATCTAATAGGCTCATCCTTTTTTATCCCAAACTAGTGAATCGAATGTCGCAACAACTTTCATCTCGTTCCCGTCTAAACAAGTCGACACTAAAAAAACAAACATATTTTCAGCTCTTTGATTCCATTTGTCTTGTATGTGGCATTTCGATTTCTCTCCAATTTATGTCACTGCCTGTGACGTAGGTCAAATTTATAAGAATATATACACATAGGAGAAAAATTGATTTTCTACAAACAAGTGCCAATTTAAGCACGGTTTTACATGGAAGCCCTATTAAAAAAAAACTGCCAAACATGTGACTCTTGATGGACAAAATGAACACCCTTATAACACACAAGTTAGAAGTAATATGCAGTCACTAATATGTACAGATAGATATCGGCGCTGAATAAGGTCGTATGAACAAAGAGTAATAAACAACAAGTCTAATGCGAGAAACTAGAAATGCTGGTCCACTGATTTCCTCTTAGGAGCATTATCGTTTGAAACTGCAAATTTTTTTTCAGGCTTCATTTTGATACCTTATATGAGACTCCTAGTAGCATGAAGATTTTTTAAAGCTGGAAGCAATGTTGGCATGAGCCAATAAAGGTAAGATTGTGTACTTGCAGAAACAATAAATTTGCATATCAGCTGTTTGTCAACCTTCATGTAACAGATGATAGGCTAGTTCTGAAATGTCACTAAAGTACGGAGCAAGAGAGTTTAAAAAACAACAGAAACATTGTTTTGACAAATCGTCACATAAATCCCACCTGCTGACAAGCTTAACCACAAAGACATCAATATGTGGGCAATGTTGATGTCTTGCTATAGTACAACTGAGAGGTACTTGAATGGAAACTCACCTGTTCAAAAATACGCCAATCTTACGAATATTTACCACAATTTGAAAGAATTAGTTCTCGCATATAATGGAAAATGTAATATCACCGGAAACCAATGAAATGTGGACTTATGATGAAAAGTTTTCCAATTACAACCAGTCCCAGATTCTCTTTAAAAGAATAATAAAAAAACTGGTTGAGATGGAAAATGATCATCAAAAGTTTCAGCATTTGCATGGTTTCCAGGTGAGAGTGATATTACATTTGCATTATAATGCAATAAAAAGTTGAGGATGGCAGTATTAAATAGGTGAAATTCCATTGAAGTTCCCTTCAATGCTAAGTGTGTATACAATTAACATTGCCATCATTGATTTCTGGTCAGAACTTTGTCAGCAAGGGGATTTGTGTAGCAGATTTGTCAAAAACGACGTGTTCTGTTTTCAAATACTCTCTCCTGTACACATGTACATGGTAAGTCGAATTCAGAAGTACTGTTCACGGGTTCAAAGCAGCGATATAAAATCATGTTGTTCTGCAAGTACTCATCTTATCTTAAGTATTTTTTCCTCAAGATATGCACACACACCAAGTTGTATTATGTATAAGCACTCGTGAAACTGATGAAGATCTCCTATTGGATAAAAAAATATATATAAAAGCTACGTTGATAACTCTTCATCGCCATCGGGGTTTCAAGTGAAGTGGGATTATGGGGTATTTGTGCTGCACGCGCAGTCCCTAATCAGATTGTAAATTGATCAATGATTATAGAGACAGAAAAACTAGTCAGTCAAGGTACACAACAGCACGAAGGGGTTTACTGAAGACGCGCAAGATATTCAAGTAGCCAGCATGATATGTCCTAGTGTCAGCCCTGTGGGGTGAAATAGATTTGTCAAAAGCTGGTCATTGAGAGAGATTTTTGTTATGCGACTAATTTGATAAACGAAATAGAGATGAAGGAAGATACTAGATAGATATGGATAGATTAGATAGATAGAGTACATATGGTAGATAGATAGAATAGATAGATAGATAGATGGAAGATAGATGGATAGATACATAGATAGATAGATAGATAGATAAATGGAAGATGAATAGATAGATAGATTAGATGTTAAATAAATAGATGATAGATAGATAGATAGATAGATAGATAGATGGATAGATAGATGAGATAGATAGATAGCTGGATAGATAGATAATAGATAGATAATAGATAGATAGATAGATAGATAATAGAATAGGCAGGTTAGATATGATAGGATAATACGATAGATAAGTAATAGATAGAAGATATAGAATAGATATGATAGATAGAGAGAGATAGGCAGGTAGGTAAATAAATAGTACGGTAGATACATGGATAGAAGAATATATAATTCGAAAAAAAGTATTTCATAATCGTGTTAAAACAAATCCTGAGTAGTCCTTGTAAAAGAGTAAACAAAGTGTCAGAAGAAGCAGAGAGCCAAGGAGGGGGAAAACTAATAAAGTGAGGGGAACTTAATCAACACAACGTGAATTTGACCGCTATAAACGGTACGCCTACCGTTTACATATAAGTATCGGATATTACTTGTTGATGTGTAACTGTCTAGATCAAAAATGCTACTTCTGTCTTCTATATAGTCACGGTCCTACGCAAATACGCGGTCAAGAATTTCGAGACGCGAAAGATTTTGACTCAAAAACGTGTAGCGCAAAGGCGAGTTAAATTGTGTATCGAGTGTATTTAATAGTTTTTTACTTGTATTTCTTTTTTATTTTTATTTTGTTTTTTATTTATGCTGTGTACAAATGAAGCAAATATAGGAATAATTCAATCGAGAATCGTTCCAAAGTGGAGGAGACAAACCAGAAATTATTTATTTTACATTATAAATAGATTTTTTTAATTGAAGTAACCAATGTGAAAAGTCGACGTAACCCTCCTCTGCCGCCAAATCACACGTTGGATAGTGCAGCAGGACGAACAATTATAGTTGGAATCGATGGTAAACTAATAGCTTATTCATAATCGATAGATGTCTACACGAGATCCAACATCCAACTGCTGACGTCAATCTTCAGTCACGTGGGACCGTATGCAACGAAACCAGTTAAATAAAGTAGAAAATAACTAAACTCCCGTGGAAAATCGGTGAAAAATCCGAAGCATTTGGGGGTTGAGTGGGTGGTGAGGATTGGAGTGGTCAAAGGGGAGCGGGAGTGGATGAGTGTGGG